>PVIH01021375.1:0-29895 GCA_004025045.1 Sigmodon hispidus | reverse complement strand
GAAAGCCTACCAACTCATGGAAACTTAACATCAATCAGCTGAACCATCTCTGGGTCAAGGAAGAAATTAAGAAAGAAATCAAAGTCTTCCTAGAATTCAATGAAAATGAATCTACAACGTATCCAAACTTGTGGGACACAATGAAAGCAGTCTTAAGAGGAAAATTCATAGCGCTAGATGCCTATATGAAAAACCTTGAAACATTTCTATATAAGAGACTGAAGATGTAGTATGTAATGTGATCAGATATGATCTTCAGTAGAAAACCATTGGTAGGTAACAATAGCAAGAAAACTTTTATGGTATCACCCTATTACATTCTTATGGGGCATTTTCATATGTTCAGCTGTCCATAAACAAAAAGTAATAAATGAAAGCTCCATATGCAAATAGTTGCATATCTAAAGACATTGTGTAAAAGCTTCCAAAATGCTTATTTTTGTTAAAAGAAACATCCCACAATTTTTGTAGTATAATACCAACGTAGACTTAGGAATGAAAATGCCAAATATGTAGTGGTGATGCATAACTTTAATTCCAGCACTGAGGAGGCAGAGGCAAGCAGATCTCTGTAAGTTCAAGACCAGCTTGGTCTACATAGAGTGCTCCAGAACAGCCAAGACTATGTAGAGACAACCTGTCTTGAACACACACACACACACACACACACACACACACACACACACACACACACACACATATACACATATACACACAATGCACTCACAAAGTGACAATTTCTATCAATACATTTTTCCTTGCTAAATAAATAAATACATCATAACAGTTAATGAGTTGGCCAGTTGATTGAAAATGGGAATAATGAGTTCTGTCTAGATCATAAAATAATTTGCCAAATTAATCAACTCAGTGAAAACAAAATGAATAAACTAGTAAAAATTTTCAAGTTGGTAACAGGGAGAGCTCCATTCTACAATCTGTTGTTTTAAAATCATCACTATATGCTATGCATGTTTGTCGATAGTTTGAATTATTTTTCTTCTATTGAATTAGAGATAATTTTATACAAAAGGGGGTAAAGTTTAATTTTCTGATGAAGTTTTTTTTTTTTGATGCACAAAACAGAAAGAATGGAAGAAGAAGAAAGAATAGAAGGAAGCAATGACAGTTTTTGTAGAGAGTTTATTTATTTGGGAGTCTGTGGGAGCAAAAGAGGCCAAGAAGACAGGAGTAAATTGAATATAGAAAAGAATTCTGGAGCTGAGGACTGGGGCTTACTGTGTAAGACTGGTGGAGTTTTGAAGGCAGAGAGTTAATCAGATACCACAGTGTGTTTCAGTTTGTTAGAAAAACCAATATGATCTATTATTGTTATTATTAACTAAAATGTGCTGTTTCTGTACTTGCTATCTTCGCAAATTCCTTTTTATGCTGCAGTTTTAAGTCATGCAAGGAAAAAAAATCAGTTTACTTACAGTGGACTTCATGTAGTTTAAGATCCAATCATTTAGATGGAGATGTATGATTGAAAACAAAGGGAAAGAGTGTTAGAATACAAACTTCAGCTGATGCTAAGTAACTCTAGAAAAACTCATGAATGGAGAATAAATAAGGGAGATTAAAAGAAATCAAATCGCCCTGAGAAAAGTCTTTCTCTTTTAGCTCATAAAATAGTCTTTAAAATGACTTTATTTAAAACTTGAACTTCCAGGCCGGAAAACTTGCCTTCACACCATCTTATGTTCATTAACTTTATAAGATCTCAGAGAAGGCTTGCCAAAGAAACAATTAGTTTACGCTCTACTAAACAGAGAGACAAGAGTGGCTGAGCACATGTAACTTTGTCACTAAAGGCAGACTGGACTTGAGTTGTTTGTGAATATTTAGTTTATCATAATTCTTAAAATTATAATTTATAAAACTTATAAATTGTCATTTATCTTGATACTACAGACTGATACATTCATTAAGGAAGCTAAATTTGTTTGCTTATTAAATTGAAAAGTAAGTACTGATTTTGCAATCTTAGGGAATTAGCATCTTACACTAACCTCCTATGTGAAGTCATAGAAAGACAGAAAATGAGAACCAATTTCAGTATATATATATATATATATATATATATATATTTCCTGAAACAGAACTATGCTAATTTCCTATGATAACCAAATTGTATTGTGTTCATAACAGATATCAGCTTATTTTTGAGATTTACTAGAAGTGACCTGCCAGCTTCTCATTGTAGTGAATCCCCTTTCAAAACTCCATATGTAAGAAAAACTGTATGATTCCTCAGTGATTTCCACTATAAAGATAGATTATATATATATGTATATATATATATATAGAAAGAGAGAGAGAGAAAAATAGATAAAAAGATAGATGATAGATAGACTGCATCTTACATCTACTCAATATTTTGGTTATGCTTTCTTCCCTCCCTTCTCCTTTTTCCCCCCTCAGAATATTTTCTCCCTATTTAGCCCAAGCTAGCCTAGAACTTTTAGTCTTCTGACTACCCTTAGAAGCCCTGGTATTATAGGTGTGACAATGTGGTTGCCTCATATCTACTCAAATTTAACTCAGCAAGGCATGCCTAGATGCTAAAGTTTAAACAGTAACACCTGCTGCCCTCATTTTCCTGAGTTGCCTAAGTACTTAATTATTGATGAATATTATAATTCCTTTTTTTAATGCTATAACAAGACATTTGTATGACAAATCTTCTTAATGGAGGAAAGGTATATTTTGGGTCATGATTACAGTTGGTTTCTATGTATCATGATAGAAAAGGCATGGTGGCAAAGCATGAGGCAGCTGGCCACATCACAGCAGTAGATTGGAAGCAGAGCAGTGACAAGTAGGACAAAGCTTTAATCCTCAAGGCCAGTCTCCAAACATACCCAAAGCTTCCAAAACAGCATTTCCAGCTGGCAACCAATTATACAAGCACAGGAGCTCGGGGGTAAAATTTCAGATTAAAAGCATTGCTTCCAAAAATCCTGTGTCAAATCATAAAACTTCAGCAGTTGTCCTGCATTTTGGTTCCCATATCCACTCCAGGGTTAAGAATCCTATAAAGCTGGCCACTGTAGCTCAGTGGCAAAGCACTTACCTCCCACTGTGATGTTCTAGTAGAACTCTAGATCAGACAATTTTTTTAATGTTTTATAACATTATAAACTTTACAAATTAATAACTTTTTCTAAATTAAATGGAAATGTATTGAAAGTATATAGGAGAATGTTAGATTTAGAGAAATATCTATAAGTAATTGGTAACAAATAAATCAATTTTCAAGAGACAAATCACAATATGCCAAGGATATAATTTTATAATGACTCATAAATAAATATTATTTAATTTATCTAATTAAAGTTGCTATTTTTTAATAATTATTTGGATAAGAGTTATAAGGGATTACATAGCAAGATCAATTATGCTATTCAAATATTATTCAGGATATTAAATACTGATGCTGTAATGAAAATACTGAAAGAATGAAAGAGAAGGAAGTATCTGCTAGTATCCCTGGATTTTATTATGCCTCTGCCTCTCTGCCCTCCACCCAATCAGAGTTACTGAATACAACATTTTATTCTTCATCAGAAAGCCTCTCTTTAAAAAGTCTCATGGATTTTCATGATTTTAAGTTCAGGAGGAGAAGAGGTTAGGAAATGAAACTGTCATTTAATAATAGCAACTTCAGTCATTTTCGAATGAAGCATTTGAACTGAGCTCAAGTAGAATAAAATGCTGTAATATCATTTAAGTCAGGAGGTTTGAAGCTTGGAGATGATGGTGCTTTAATGTATTCAGCTACATTCTATTATCTCCTGCTGGAGGCTCAGACCTATAGACTTCTCAATTATACTCTTTATTAAAATCTATCACTAAGACCTTGAAAAGGAGTGCCCTTGCAATGCTTTTAAATGAATACATTAAATATGTTCAATGACCCAAGGAAAATGCTCAAGAATGTCTGGAATAGTGTGAAATGAATCTTTCACTTACACAGCACTAACGACTCTTCAAAGTTTTAGTATGTCTCAGCCGCTGTTGATCCATTGTGTATGGATTTATAATACTATGTACACTGGAAAGTACTTAATGATGATGTCTTTGTGCTGAGCACTGCTCAGCATGGTAAACTCTACAATGGTGCCACAAGATACTATCTGCCTTTGGAGCAGGATATAACACCCCTATGACATATTAGAGACTATACAACTATATATATATAAAGAGAGAAGTACAAAATGACTGAAGGTTCCAGTATATAAAGATCTCCTTCTAAAGTTTAGAAAGAAGAAGCATTGTGCATAAATTATAGAAGAGCATATTGGAGCTAAAGATAGGCTAATATCAATTCTGATTTTAGATATAATTAAATGATAAATTGAGACAAAGAAGGAGAGAAACAGCACTTTCTCCCTACAGCCATATGCTTTGCAAGTATTAATTGGTTAATTTTGGTACCAAGACTAATTTTAGTATTGTTATCCCTATTTTCATAGAAAATTCATGACACTGAGAGATTACTGTTTCATATGTAATATCTCAAATGCAGGACTTTTTCTCCACAGTGTGGAAGCATGTGGGCCATGCCGTAGGTGCAAAGTACACTCATATGTATTAGCCTAATTGATTTAAAATCAAAACCACACTACTTATAACTTAAAAGCTGTACTCTTGCATACACAACTTTATGTGGAATGATGTTAATAACAAAGAACTAGAACACATTACTTAGCTGCAATATTAGTAGAAAATATTTTCTATTGTCCTTGCTATAATTGCTTTATTAATCTTTCTGTCTATTAATTATCAAAACAATCTAAAATAATTTCTATAGAAATTGTTGACATTTACAGTAAAGCTCAACTCTTATTCACCTATATCAACTGACAGCAAGAAATCTCCATCATTTATAAGGGGATACAGCCCAAGGTGTTTTGTGTGGACCTACAAATTCTGACAGAACAAAATCTAACATATACTATTTCCATTCCTATATATTCATACTGACAATTAATTTCTATTTGTAAATCATGTACAGGAAGATATCAGCCAACAAGTAATAAAACAATAATAGTAATATCCAATAAAACTGTTCTTCTATACTGTACTCATTCTTCTCATTGTGATGTAGAGACATGATATAATATCTGAGTGATGAGGTGAAATGTGGTATATGACACAGGTCCTGTGACATAATGTGCGGCTTATAAAAGGCACACAATCATTGCAAAACCTCTAGATTCAATCTGAAAATGGAGATATCACAAAATTATTACCAAACAGATATGTACCATAGGTATACTTGAGTGACATGTAGTACTGTTATGCCACAGGAATGTTCAGCAGAAAATAATGATTCATGTCACAGATGGGAAAGAACAAGAAAATATGATAATTAGGACATTACTTGATATTTAATATTTTCAGATCAGATCTGAATATGGGTAACTAAAGCCAAAGAAACTATAGATAAGGAGGAAGATATCTGACTCTACTAGCCCTACTACATGTTGCCGTAGCAACCACAAGGTAGTATAATTATTTTAAAACTTATTTAGCTTACAAACATGGAGGCTGAAAGTTCAAGACAGGGCAACCCAAACGACATAGAGCACAGTATAACTGATGTCATCATGGCATGAAAACATACAACAGGAATAGGGGTACACAGTGAACCAGAAAGTAGAAGACTGCAGAGTGGACAGTTCCCTCACTTGGCAGGAACTAACCTGTTCTTCCAGGAACTATTACTCCTACCAGACCTGACACACTCTTGAAAGACATTAATCCTAAAAGAATGGAGACTCATATTATAATTATCTTCGCCAGGTCACTTCTTTTGCATTCTGCCAACTCAACATCAATACACTAGAAGAAAGCATCTAGCAAGTAAATCTTTGAGATATAAAGTTTATCAGAATTATAGCAGAAAATGTGTGTGTGGGAGCAGGTTCTGTATTTAAGTATCATACTAAATGTATGATGAAGGTATGGTAACCATAGCTCTTACCCAAAAATTCAAGCACTGATTAAGTGGATAACTTTGTTTAGGGCCACATAGAATACATGCTGGAATAATTCCACCTTCGGCCTTCCATACACAATCACCAGGCTACACCCAGCTGCAAAACAATCCCACAAAATGTGGGATGAGGGAGAGAAGGGGGATAGGAATATAGTTATTCTATGAAGCAATGCCAGAAGAGTTTCTTGTTTGCAAAGGGATGACATGGAAAAAAGAAAGAAATTAAATTTATATAGAGTTACATAGATCCCCACATTTGATCTAAAAGTTTCTTAATATAAAGCAATGTCTCCAAATTGGTTTTTACATCAGGCTAAACAGATCATGAAAAGTGGGACAAACTGTATAATGAGTCAACATAAGTTTACTGTGCATTTCAGGAAATCATACATAAATATGTGGTTCCATTGCTCACTTCAAAAAATTCCAGAAATTCAAATATTTAAATTATATACCATAGAGTTTTGTTGAGCAGGAGAAATATGAATTGTACTCCTTAAAATTTTTTTTTTGAGCTAAAACCTGACTAGCATAGAGTTACTATTTATTAAAACTCCCTTTATTACTTACACATTTCTCAACAAATCTATGATGAATATGCCCCATTTCAACCCAATTCTTGCACTGAAAGTTCCTCTTTCAACTGCTTGGCTTGATGATTCCATTTCCAAATCCTAAAACCATTCATCACTGATGCTGCATTTCACATGCAAGCTAAACCAAAGACAAAGGCAAATCGTTTTCTAACCAATTCAAGCTTAGCTTTATAGCTATAACTTAGTGTAATCCATTACTTTCTTAACTCCACAGAGCTTAAGACTATTCAGGTTAGGCATGGTGACATGTACTCTCCTCACTCAGGAGACTAAAGCAAAGCTTGATGTGTTCAGGGTTATCTGTAGCTATTTAAAATTATATCCCAATGATATATAAACAAGAAAAAAGAGACCATCCTGTGTTACAAAAAAAGACAAAGCCACTTGGGGGCTATGAAGCAACAAGACCCTTTCTAAAACATAAGCAGAGAAAGGTAAAAGGCAGGGCGGGGTAGTGAAGAAAAAGCAAAGAGAGAAAGAAAATCTATTCAGGAGGCAGAATTTGGATATTTGAACAAAAAGTATTTTCAGTTATAATTTGTTTGAACTAAGGCTTCACTCACTATGTAGCTCAAACTAGTATGAACCTCTCCTTGAAGACCAAACTGGTGTTGGAGGCAGGATCTCCCCTTCCTCTTCTCTTCTCCTCCCAATTTTCCCTTCTTTCCTCTCCCTCTTTCCCCTTCTAGTCCCTCTTTTCTTTTTTCTTTGCTCTTTGTAAAATTTCACTTTCGAAATCTCATCTGAAGTCACAGTCTGTCTCCATCAAGACCTCAGAGCTATGTAAACAAACCAGATAAAACATTTTGCCTAATATTCTCTTTAGTATAGTTTTTCAACCTCATGAAGAGGTGAAATCACACTATTTCACCCTCAGTGAAAGATCCACAGAACATCCTGATACTAGATTTATGTTTAATGATTGTAATGATTTTAATGTGGACATAGTTGACTACTTTGTAACAAAGTACAGTTAAGTCAAGAAATGTTAAATAGGAGTTTCTCAAGATATCTTTGATATTCCTTTTTTGTAGTTTAATCATACCAACCATATGCTCAAGCATTGTTTGAAGTGTTGACTTGAACTTTTATGAAACATGTTTTCATTCAAATTATACTGACATCTATGCCATTTCTCTAAAATGATAATGTCCAATAGGATATGGCTGCTGTGATTTAGATACCCAGAGTAAATAAGGAGGAAACTATGACAACATGGAGGTCAAAGACCCTAACAGTACTTGACATTATCAGTCTTGACACAATCTGGGATTTAGGTGTCTGTACCTCCATTTTCTTTCCTTTATTTCTTTTAATTGATTTATTCTCTCATACATTACATCCCAAACACAGTTTGCCATCCCTCCACTCTGCCAGATCTCCCCTCTCCTTACCCCCAAATCCACTCCTCCTCTGTTTTCCTTCAGAAAACAGGCTTTTCAGGGATATCGACCTAACATAACAAATTATAATTAGACTAAGCACGAACCCCCAAACCAAGGCTGAATCTACTCAGAGAAAAAGGGTTGCAAAAGCAGGCAAAAGAATCCAGCACCCCTACTCCCAGTGTTAGGAGTCTCACAAAAACAGCAAAAACATAACATATATGCAGAGGACCTAGAACAGATCCATACAGACTCTGTTTGCTGCTTCAGTTGTTGTGAAATTCTATAAGCCCTGCTTAGTTAATTCTACAGGATGTGTTCAGTGGTATCCCCAACCAGTCTGGCTCTGACAATCCTTCTCCCTGAGCTCTTCCTAATGTTTGGCTGTGGATCTCTGCATCTGCTCTCATCAGTTTCTGGATGAAGCCTCTCTGATGACAATTGATCTAGACAATAATCTACGACTATCGCAAATTATCATAAGTAATCATTTCACTGACTTTTTTAGGTTTCTGGGTTCTCCAAGCTTCTGTCCATCCAGGCAGTGTCAGCCATGAGTTTTCTGTGGTGGAATAGTCTTCAAGCTGGACCAATCATTGGTTGGTCACTCCCACAGCTTCTGTATCACTGTTGCTCCAGTACATCTTGCAGACAGGATAGGGTTTTAGACCAAAGGTTTTGTGGAGGGTTTGATGTCACAATTCCTCTACCAGAAGTTGTGCCTTGTTAGGAAAGATGGCCAGTTCAGGCTCCATATTCTCATCACTAGCAGTCCTTTCTAGACTCACCTGTTCCCATCCTAACCTGCTCCCAGCCCACCTACAAAGTCTATTCTATTTCCTCTTCCTAGAGAAATCCAAGAATCTCCTTGTAACTGAGCTTTTTTGCGGTCTTCAGATTGTAGTGTATTTATCCATTACTTAACAACTAGTATCCACTTACAAGTAGAGCACATACCATGTCTGTTTTCTGGGTCTGAGTTATCTCATGAAAGATAGTTTTTTTTTTCTAGTTCCCTTTAGTTGCCTAAAAGTTTAATGATTATTTTTAACATCTGAGTAATACCTTATTGTGTAAATGTACCAAATTTTCTTTAATAATTCTTTGGCAGAGTGACATCTGCATTGTCTCCAGTTTCTGGCTATAATGAATATAGCTGCTCTAAACATAGATGAGCCAGGCAATTGTGGTACATGCCTTTATTTCCAGCACTCAGAGGGTGGAGCCAGGCAAATCTCTGTGAGTTTGTGGCCAGTCTGATCTAAAAAGTGAGTTCCAGGACAGCCACAGCAGTTATGCAGTGAAACCTTGCATAACTGAAATAGTGAAACAACAACAACAAAAAAATAGAACAAAATAAACACAGCTGGGTAAGTGCCTTTGTGGTAGATGGAACATCCTTTGGTTATATGCCCAAGAATGTTATAGCTGGATCTTGAGGTAGATTGCTTTCCAAGTTTCTGATTGATTTCCATAATGGCTGTAGAAGTTTGCACTCCCATTAACAATGTAGAAATGTTCCCCTTGCACCATATCCTCACCAGCTGTCACTTGTGGTTTTGATCTCCTCTCTACCTATCTTCTCTGTAATTGTAGAATCTGGCCTTTTCAGCTTTTGCCATGTGTTTACTATCAATTTATGAGTGAGTACATACTGTTTGTCTTTCTGGATTTGGGTTACCTCTTTCAAGATGATTTTTTTTCTAGTTCCATCCATTTACCTGCAAATTTTATGATGTCATTTTTTTCCATTGAGTAATACTTCATTATGTAAAAGTACCACATTTTCTTTATTTTTCAGTTGAAGGGCATCTAAGTTGTTTAGAGGTTCTCCCTATTACGAACAAAGCTACTAAGAACATAGTTTAGCAAGTGTCCTTGTGTTGTGGTTGACCATCTTTTGGACATGTGCCAAGAGTGGTATAGCAGGGTCCTGAGAAAGATTAATTCCAAATTTTCTTAGAAACCAAGCTACTGATTTTCAGAATGGCTGTACAAGTTTATATCCCCACCAACAGTGGAGGAGTGTTCCCATTTCTTCACACCCTTTCCAGCATAGGCTCTCATTAGTGTTTTTGATCTTAGCCATTCTGACAGGTTTAAGATAGTATCTCAGTCATTTTGATTTGCATTTTCCAGATGGCTAAGGATGTTGAATACTTCCTTAAATGTCTTTTGGTCATTTGATATTTCTCTCTTGAGAATTCTGTTTAAATCTGTATTGCATTTTTAATTGGGTTATTTGGTTTTTGGATATCTAGTTTCTTGATTTTATATTTTAGAGATCAGCCCTCTGTCATAAGTATATTAGTAAAGATCTTTTCCTATTCTTTAGGCTGTTATTTTGTCTTTTGTACTGTGTCCTTTGCCTTTCTCAGTTTTAGGAGGTCTCAGTTATTAATTATTGTGTCTGTACTACTGATATTATATTTGGGATGTGGTCTCCTGTGTCAATGTTTTCAAGGCTATTTTCCACTTCCTCTTCTACCAGGTTCAGTATAACTTGTTTTATTTGGAAATCTTTGATCCATTTTGACTTAGGCTTTGTGCAGGGTGATAAGTATGGATCTATTTGCACCCTTCTGTATGTTGATATCCAGTTATGCCAGCACCATTTGTTTAGGATGCTCTCTTTTTTCCATTGCACAGTTTTGGCGTCTTTGTCAAAAATCAGGGGTTACATATGTGTGTGGGTTAATGTCAGGGTCTTCAATTTCATTCTACTGGTCAACATCTTGATTTTTATGCCAATATCAAGATGTTTTTATTACTATAGCTCTATAGTAAAGCTTGAAGACAGGGATGATGATGCTTCTGAAACTTCCTTTATTGTATAGGATTGTTTTGGTTCTCTTGGATTTTTGGTTTTTCCACATTAAATTGAGTATTGCTCTTTTGATGTCTGTGAAGTATTGTGATGAGATTTTGATAGGACTTGCATTGTATCTGTTGATTATTTTTTGGTAAAATTTAATTTTTACTATTTTGATCTTACCTATCTAAGAGCATGGAAGATCTTTCTATTCTCTAATATCTCCATCAATTTTTTTTCTTTAAGGACTTAAAGTTCTTGTCATACAGGCCTTTCACTTCTTTAACTAGATTTAACCCATCATACTTTATGTTATTTCTGGCTATTGGAGGGGATGATGTTTCCTTGATTTCTTTCTCTGCCTGTTTTTCAATTATATATACGAAGGCTAGTTATTTGGGGATTTTTTTTTTAGTTAATTTTGTATTCTGCCACATTACTGAAAGTGTTTATCAGCTGTAGAAGTATCTTAGTAGAGTTTTGGAAATCACTTCATATCATCTGCAAACAGCAAAAGTTTGACTTCTTCCTTTCCAATTTTACCCCCTAGATTTTTCTCTTTACGTTTTCTTATTTCTGTAGCTAGAACTTTGAGTACTATATTAAATAGATATGATGAGAGTGGACAGTCTAGACTTATTCCTGATTTTAGTGAAATCACTATTTTTTTTTCCATTTAGTTTGATGTTAGCTTTTGGCTTGCAGTATACTCTCTTTATTACATATAGGTATGTTCTCTCTATCCCTGATTTCTGTAAGACTTTTATCATAAAAGGGTGTTGGATTTTGTCAAAGGCTTTTTGAGCATGAGATGATCATGTGTTTTTCTTTTCTTTCAGTTTGTTTATATGATGATTTATACTGACATATTATCAGATGTTGAACCATTCCTGCATCTCTGCAGTGAATTCTACTTGATCATGGTGGATGATATTTTTAAGTGTTCTTAGATTTGGTTGCCAATATTTTATTGAGTATTTTTGCATCAATGTTCATGAGGGAGATTGGTCTGTAATTCTTTTTCTTAGTTGTATCTAAGTGGTTTGAGTATCAGGGAAACTGTATCCACATAAAAGAGTTTGGTAATGTTTCTTCTGTGTCTATTGTATGGAACAAATTGAAGAGTACCAGCATTAGGTATGTTTTGAACTTTTGGTAAAATTCTTCCATGAAACCCTCTAGTCCTGTGCTTTTTTTCAGTTGAGAAACTATTCATAAATTTCTCTATTTCCTTGGAGGTTATAGGTCTATTTAAATTGTTTTTCTGATCTTGATTTAATTTTGCTATATGGTAGCTTTTCAGAAAATTGTCTATCTCTTTTGGCTTTTATAGTATTGTGGAGTACATGTTTTCCAAGTATGACCTAATTATTTTCTGGATTTCCTCAGTATCCGTTTTATGTCCCCCTTTTATTTTTGACTTTGTTTGACTTTGTTAATTTGGATATTCTCTCTCTGTGTCATTTGGTTAGTTTGGATAACTGTCTATTTTATTGATTTTTCTTAAAGAACCAACTCTTTGTTTCATTGATTATTTATATAGTTTTTTGTTTTTATTTTATTTTAGTTTAAATTTGATTATTTAATGGCATCTGTTTCTGCTCCTAGGTGAGTTTACTTCTTTGTGTTCTAGAACTTTTAGTTGTGCTGTTGTTGTAGAAGGTTTCCTGGGCCCATTTGGGCCCGGAGGTTTGGAACCTGGTCCACGGTGGCTTTTTACCCCCGCAAAGAAATGGATCAGACACTTATATTACTTCATACTGTTTGGCCTATGTCTCAAGCACATTACTAGCTAGCTCTTTCATCTTAATTCAATCCATTTCCATTAATCTGTCGGCCATGTGGCTCGGCCCGTGGCTCACCTGTTCCTTACATGATTCTTCTTCAGGGGACGGATGGAGACTGACTAATTCCACCCTTCTCCTACCTGCCTGTCCTCTGATTCTCCACCCACTTCTAGGGTACTCTACATAGGCCAAACCAGTTACTTTATTTACATCATACAGAGAACATTTCCACCACATGCTGTTAAGTCACTAGTGTGAGATTTCTCTGCTTTTATATGTAGGCACTAAGTACTATGAACTTTCCTCTTGGCATTGTCTTCATGGTGTCCCATTAGTTTGGGTATGTTGTGCCTTCATTTTTTTGGGGGGGGTTCTTTTTTTCCAAGGTTTTGCCTATTTATTATTATTATGAACAAAGAAGTCACACTTTCTATTCTTGTATATCCTTATTCAAGGTCCCTTCCCCCTCCCGCCACATCAGGTCATTCTCTCTTCTCCACAACTCCCCATCCCTTCCCTGGGCAGGCAGCAGACAGTCCTATGGTCCCACTGACCCAATATTGCTTAGTTCAGTCTCCACTCCTGGCAGATCCTGTGCCTTCATTCTTATTGAATTCTAGGAAGTCTTTAAAATTTTCTTTCTTGAGCCATTTATGATTCAAATGAACATTGTTCAGTTTGTATGCTTTTGGCATTTTGTGTTGGTTTTGAATTCTACCTTTAAACCAGGATGGTCCAATAAGATACAGGGAGTTACTCCAATTTTTTTTTTAATCTATTGAAATTTGCTTTTTTACTGAGTATGTGGTCAATTTTACATAAGGTGCCATTAGGTACTTAAAAGATGGTATATTTCCTTTTGTTTGTGTAAGTGTTGTATAGCTGTCTGTTAGATCCGTTTGAATAAAAACATTCCTTATTTTTCATTTCTTTGTTAAGTTTCTGTTTTGTAGACCTATCCAGGGGTGAGAGCAGGATGCTGAAGTCTCCTACTATTAATATGCGGCATTTGATGTGTGGTTTAAGTTTTAGTAATTTTTTTCAAAGTTGGTGCTCTAGTATTTGGGGCATAGATGTTCAAAATTAAGACTTCATCTTGGCGGATTATTTGTGTGATGAATATAAAATTTCCTTCTAATTCTGTTTTGATTAATTTTGGTTTGAAGTCTATTTTGTTAGGTACTAGGATAGCTATACCAACTTATTTCTTAGGTCCATTTGATTGTTAAAATTTTTCCCCATATTTTTAACCTGAGGCAATATCTGTCTTTGAGATTGAAGTGTGTTTCTTGAATGCAACAGATGGCTGAATCCTATTTTTGTACCCATTCTGTTAACATATATCTTTTTATAGGCTAATTGAATCCAATGATAATAAGTGATATTAATGACCAGAGATTGTTAGTTGTTATTTTTGGTTTTCTTGGCAGTGACATTAATCTCTGTGTATATGTGTTTTTCTTCTCTGAGGTTTGCTGGTGTAGGTTTATCTATTTTCTGTGTTTTCATGTGCATAGCTATTTTTTTTAGGTTAGAGTTTTCTATTACTTTATCTAAGGTTGAATTCATGGATAAGTATTGGTTAGATATGGTTTTGTTGTGGGAAATCTTGTTTATTTCTGGTTATGGTAATTGAAAGCTTTGCTGGATATAGTCAAGTCTGGCATCCATATTCTCTTAGTATATGCAGAACGCCTGGCTTTCAGAGTTTCTATTGAGAAGTCAGGTGTAATTCTACTAAATCTGCCTTTATATGTTACTTGGCATTTTTCTGTTGTTGCTCTTAATATTCTTTCTTTGTTGTGTATGCTTATTGCCTTAATTACTATATGGTGAGGAGGCTTTTCTTGGTGTCTATAAACTTCTTGTACATTTATAGACGTGTTTCTTTTGGTTGGGAAAGTTTTCGTCTATGATTTTGCTGAATATATTTTCTTTTCCTTGGAGTTGAAATTTTTTTTCTTCTATCCCTATTATTTTAAAGTTCTGTCTGTTCATTGTGTCCCAAATGTTGTGTTAAAAATTTGCTGGATTTAACATTTTCTTTAACCAATAAATCTATTTCCTCTATTGTATCCTCAATGTGAGAGATTTTTTTTCCATCTCTTGAATTATGTTAGTGATGCTTACCTCTGTAGTTTCTACCTGTTTACTCAGATTTTCATTTTCCAGACTTCCCTCAGCTTATTTTTTCTTTATTGCCTCTATCTTAATTTTTAAGTCTTAGACTGTTTCCTATACCTGTTTAATTGCTTTTTCTTGGCTTTGCTGGTTTTCTAGGGTTTTTAAAAAGGATTTATTCATTTCCTCCAATTTTTTGCTTGCCTCTTTTTTCATTTTATTAAAGCATTTTTTTAAAAAAAAATTCCTCCATGAGGGCTACTATCATCTTTATAAAGTTATTGTTTAGATAGTTTTCCTCTGCTTCATCTGCATTGAGAAGTTCAGGTCTTACTGATGTAGTTTCTGGAGATGCTATATTACTCATTATGTTGTTGAATGTATTCTTACACTGGCTTCTACCTGTTTCTTCCTCAAGTCAGACAGTTGTAGCTTGTGTCTCCAGGGGTCCTGCTTCTTTCAATGTGCCCTTCAGTATTGCTGTCCTTCCTGCTTGCTGCAGTAAGAAGTTTGTCTCCAATGGACTCTGGTGCCTTGGAGAATTTAGGATCAGAGACAGGATAGGACAAAGTGCTGTTGGGTCTTTGGGACTGGTATGGGTGTTGAGGAGGGGCCAGGAATATGCCATTGATGCCTGGGGTTGGAGCACTATGCTGGTCAACCAGAAGCTCAGGATTACCTGTTTCTCCTGCTTGCTACAGTATGGGTGTGTGTCTCTATGAACTCTGATGCCTTGGGGGAGTTCTGTAACCCATTTTTCTGTAACCCAATATAAATGAATTATTTATATTGTTTGTGCCTTAGTTCTTAAGTTATTTATATACTTTTGAATTATATATATATATATCTGTTAATTATGGAGTTGGTGAAGATCTTTTTAATAAACATTTCTTGTATGCTGAAGATAAATTATTAAGTCCTGAATCATATACAGATCATTACATTTTAATCTTCCTATTATTTTCCATCATCTTTTCAATACAAATCAGAGGAATTAATCTAAGAATGTGAACTTTTTAAGGTGGTTCTACTTCCAGGAGTTTAAATCTGTGACATCTGTCTTTACTTGTCCTAAATGTGAACTACAATAATGTTACCATAGTGACTTGTGTTTGTCTGTATCATCTGGGGAACCAATGAAGGAACTGAGTTAAATGACTCTGAGAGCAGTAAGTCAAAATATCACAGGACATATTATAATGGGAAGAAATGTACATGTCGACTTTTGCTCCCAGTCCATGACACACAGCTTCGAGGTCTCTCAGAATCTCCTGGAATATATAGGTATGCCTTTTTTTCTAGTGAGGTGCCTCTTGGCAAGGTCCTCAATTTTAGGCATCAAAGACACCAAGGAGCATTCATAAGTTCTGATCACTCAACCTCACTCTCATTCCCCAGAATGATGATAAGTGCTAGAAATAGAGATACCTTCAAAGAACATCTTGTGACCTTCTTAGACAGATGATGATGATTTAAGCCAATAAAAAGAAAATATGTCTTTCTGCATTCTAGACATCATTCTAAAAATTTATCAGATTATTTAAGAGTCACAGAAACCTTTCATTTACATTCAAGCATTCAGACCTGCGGGGAGCTCAGCATGTGTTGTTGCTACCTGGCATGGGCTTACTCACAAGATTTATCTTCAAACTCAGGCATCAGTACCACTTCTGGACAGTTTGTGTCAGGATGAAACTGAAATGTCTACATTTACTTGATATCCAGGAGCTAAGACACCAAGTAACTAGCATTGTAAATCATCCTAGATTTCCCTATATTTTCTTTGTATATTTTAAGCTGATTCCTTGTGTTCATTGACAAAAAGCAGCAGTTTTGTTGGTAGACAAAACAATGAAGGCTCATATTACTGCTTAACTTGTGTCATCAGACAATAGATTCAAACTTAGAAACATCATTTGGAACTTCCCATCCATAAAAACATAATAAACTATCCTGGAAAACAATACATGCTAAAGGAAAAACTGAAGAATTGGTCTTATTTTCACCTTGAATTGGTGGTGATAAGTCTTTAAGGCTATTCACTCTGCTTGTATTTAGGACTCTCAGTGATCTACATACAACTTGAATACATAAACTTCAAGAGATTCTCTTTTTCTTTTTTCATAGTCACATGTTTGGAATGCATAGATTTTCCTTTAAAATAATTTATTCACTTATTCAAATATTTAAATACTGATTTTTATCATTTGCTTATTCACCTGAGGGTTTTTGTGGTTTTTTTTTTTTTTTTTTGTGTGTGTGTGTGTGTGTGTGTATTCCAGTGTATAACAGTAACAATGTACTGTGAATCATTTGGAAGACTAGAGGACGATGACAGTACAATATCTTTCTG
Source organism: Sigmodon hispidus (assembly GCA_004025045.1). Taxonomy (NCBI): domain Eukaryota; kingdom Metazoa; phylum Chordata; class Mammalia; order Rodentia; family Cricetidae; genus Sigmodon; species Sigmodon hispidus. The sequence continues at coordinate 12,834 of PVIH01021375.1, read as the reverse complement.
TATGTAGCTATGTTGTAGAACTTTTCATTGTATTCTGTTTATTATATTATATAAACTTGGTAAGAAGTATTTTATAGACATCATCACACTTTTATTGAAATGATGAAGGAAAATTATTCTTGTACCATTACTATAGTTTTATAATGACATATCTCTGAGGATGATGAGAGCAAATTATGGGGTTTTTTGGAAATTCACTTTATGTTTAGTGATATTTATGTGCTGCAGTACTGATCTTTATAGTTGGTACTGAAGACTCTTAAGACTAGGAAATTTCTGAAGGTAATTATATCTTAGAACTCAGAAATCTTCAAATCCTGAGCTAGGCAGTGAAGTTTCCTCAATGATATGAGCATCTCTACAGAATGAGCAAAGGCTGTAAATAACTTCATGGTGTCTTTCCTCCTTAAGCAGATGCTAAGACAGAAACCATCTAAAAGTTATACAGAACCCCACATCTAAAGGACTTGATGTAACAAAACTAAGAGCATATCAGGCACCAGTAATAGTTGTTAATCTTCAGGCACTTTGGAATACATGGCTATAAATTGAGAATTCCTGTGATGCTTATTTTGGAATTAATAATTATTAGAGTATCTTATAGAACACAGAAACATATTTTTCTTATATTTATTGGCTTATAATAAATATGAACTTGAATTGAGTTTGCAGACAATGGGGTCAAGTTAGGTCAAACTTTAACAGTCAATTAAGAAAAATACCCTCCCTTTTCATGGTTGTGTGTTTCCAAAATGATGAGTAAGAGATAATTCTTCAGTATTAATCCAGTGTTTGGATAAGGAACTTGCTGTCCACAGTGGTTAACATTAAAGAAAAGGACTCTAAATTCATGTCCATTTTAATCCAGAGATTGTGTTGGTAAAATTAAACCTGGATTAAATATCTGTGAAAATTTATTCATTATGAGTAACTGGGGTATTATGTTCTTCAAGTAAAACCATCTAACAGCCATCTATTTTTGAGTAATTATTTTTAATATTGTTTAAACAAATTTTCAATATGATCACCAATCACAAAAAAACATGTATAACATTACCTTTCTGATAGAAGTTAATTCATACTCAATTAAAGAGAAGCTTATATAGCTATTTTACTTGTGTAATTTCAGTTATGTCAAGTGGCTGCCATGAGATGGCTGTGACATTGAAAATTTGATGGTAAATTAGATCTGAAGCACCCATGAAGCTATTAATTCCATGGCAATCCATGTGGACTCTTAATTAATTATGATTTATGCATGCATTTATGCATATCCTAAAAGACTTCATATTTTCAAACCTATAAGAGAATGTAGGCTATTAACAGGTATTAACTAAATTCCATTGGCATGATAACAATGCATTTTTTTCTAAGCAACAATAACAGCAAAAAAGCTGGCACATGCACTACACACACACTCTTGGATGTTACACTGCCAGAAGTTCGACTTGGGTTTTTAGAAAAACATGATGTTATCCTGAATGCCAGATGCTGCGTGCTAAAGCTTTTGGACTGAACAATCCTTTATTGGAAGGCCAAATATAGTCCCTGAATGTTGCAATATGCCAGAATTTCCTACACTTACCACTCTACCCTTAGGTGAACTTCCTATGATTACGCCACAAACAAACATAGAGTAATTATGGTGGAATGCTTTCAACTGAAATGAGCAATGCTGTTTTAACTGTTCTTAATGAACATTTAGGTGCAATTTATTCCATAAGTTATAAGAAATGGGATCTTCAAAAAGCACTACTTTTTTTTTGCTCTTTTGCTGCCAAAAGTTGCATGAGAAGCTGGATTAAAAGGTGAAACTTTTTAAAAAGTATTTACATTGATTCAAATGAGTTAAAGGTTTGGCAAACTTTTTTTTTTACATTCAAAATTTTGACATAACTCTTTATAGATATAACTTAAAATCAATTATAATGCTTTTAGTAAAATCAATCAAACAATATAGTTGCTCATTCAAGCAATCAAACTCTAATGCCTAGAGGTAAGCTCACTTTTAGAGTATTATGCTGAAAAAGAAAGTAAAGTTCTCAAGAACATGAGGTAAAAATGTAGGATACTTAAAATGATACCAAGTATCTCTACATCTTTTCTATTTTATATTTCCTTCTCCCTTCCTCCTCTTTTATCTCTCTGTCTCTATGTGTGTCTCTCTCTTATTATGAAATAACAACTGAAAACTATACAAATCAATTTAAAACTTTACTGTGTCTTAGTGATAGGATTGACATAAAAGAGGCATTTGTCATGGGGAGTTTCCACGGGCATCTGTTTTGTATGCTTTGTTTCTAGTTGGTGGTACAAGTTTTGGAGATTCTGAAAACTTTAGTTAGTAAGGGATTGTTGGATAAAATCAATCACTGGAGACGTACCTCTGAAAGTTATATCTGGTCATGGGTCCACTCATTACTCCTTTCTTCCCTATACTTTAAGATAAAGGCTTTCTACCACTTGCCAATATCTCCCAGGCTTATGTCCAGATCTTTAACAACTGACCTTTAAAAAACACTTTTTTAGATAGTTATAGAGATTATATGAAAAGTGTTTGTCATCTTGCTCTAAAGAGTCTATGTATTTATTAATTACTTTGTACATTTAAATTAATAAAATAATTTGTTACTATACATATTCTATTATTTAGAGAATTGGAAATAAAATTTATTTTCAATGAAAAAACACTGTTTAAAATGTAATTAATATGTCAGTAAAATAAGGATAATAACCATTCATATGCATTAATGTTCTCAATGACAGGTAGAACATTAGTTAAAGTAAAAATTTCAACTTTTCTATTAGGAATAATTGTTACTTGTATATATTTATTTAGTGCAAGATATATATATATATATCCACACTATACACACACATATATAAAGATATTCTGGCTCACCCTTGACACAGTGTATATATGGAGATCAGAGGATAGATAATCTGTAGAAATTAATTTTCTCCTTCTATGTGGATCCTGTGATTCATAATCATTAGATTTGGTGATAGGCAACCATCTCAATGAGAAATCTTGCAGGAAGATACTCATTAATTTTTTGGAGAGAAGATAGAGAAATTCCAGATCTCAAATTCGGTATATACCTCTTGAGAATTAATATTGAATTTTTTGGAGCCCTTGGACCTATGGGTCTATTATTGAATTATTATTTTCACAGATAAACAAATCTTACAAAATCTAGCTATGCTACCCAAAACATTATACTGAAAAAGAAAGAAATAAAGAAGTGAGATGGCTAATTTGTTTCATTTTTAAAATGAGTTTTATATATATTGAAAATAGTTCTCCTAACTCAATCACAGTTCAGAATACAGTATTTTTTTGATAAATGATTCTTTATAGCACTCAATTAATTATACAGCTTTAGATTATCAATTTAAGGTTAAACAGCACATTTCACTTTCTTATTGATGTGTTTGAAATAAATTATTTTTGTTCAAAAGATTCACTGAACCAAAATTATTCTTTCAAGCTTTATTGACTTCATTGCTTAGGGCATATAATTATTGAAAAATATGTCTGACACAGTAATCTATGTTTAATTTCAATGATATCTATCTTGGGCTTTCTTTTGCAATTTAATTCAAATAAATTAAATACGTGTTTGGTACAACTCCATTGTACAGAACAAATGAATATAATCTGGCATATCATTTTTAAGTGTAATAGAGTGGAAAGAGCAATAAGGATTGAATCAAATCTGTTGTATTAACAGTTTGTTTCTACTATTCAGGCTGTCAGATACAGGGTAATTCATTCACCTTCTAAAAGTATTTCTTCAGCTTTGAGTTAGAGTGCTCTAGATGATGATTTTTATAGTTTTATTTTAAAGATCAAATCACATGAGATAACTTCAGTAGAGTTAGTTGTACAGAAGTGTGTATGTGTGTGTGTATGTGTGAGTGCATGTGTGTGTGTGTGTGTAGAGAGAAAGAGAGGTGGCACTTGCACTTTAGTGTCCAGATGTACTTACTCATGTACACATTGGGAGAGCAGAGCAGGACATCGGGTGGTTTTTTTCCTTCTGTGATGGTCTGTGGCTGAATCTAGAACTCACTTATTTGACTGTGCTGTATGAAAAGTGAGCTTTGAGGATTCATTAATCTCAGCCTCCTAATGCTGGAGATACAGGCTTGCACTGCTATGCCTGCCTTTTCATGTGAGTGTTAGAGATTTGAAAGCAACTCCTAAAATTTTCTGAGCAAGCATTGATAAACACAAGTTACCTCTTTAGACTTTTCAAAAATGAATTTAAAATGTAAGTTCTGGGGGGTATAAAAGTTCTAACAATAAATTACTTAGAAAGAACTTGATCTGTTCATTTTTTATAAGAGCAAGGTCATTTCTTAGAAGTATCTTTGGCTGAAGGTCATGAGCCAGCTCTTAGAGAGGCTCTAAAAGGCTAATCAGATAACAAGAGACTAGTGCTGTTACTGGATAGAAAGTCTCCTCACTGAAATGATAGTAGCATGGAATTAATCAAGTTGCTCTGAATAACTAAGAAGAGAGAGAGAGAGAGAGAGAGAGAGAGAGAGAGAGAGAGAGAGAGAGAGAGGAAAAGTGAGAGGGAGAGGGAGAGAGAGAGAGAGAATAAATCAGGAATTGATTTCCGATTTCCACAGTACAGACTATACATTATGAAGACAGTATTAGCTTTCTGGGCCTGTCATAGCAAATGCATATGACTTCAGATATATGAGGCAATTGTTTAAATTTAAATGGTATTCAAATTACAAATTTAATCAATTTGGTAAAAATCATATTTTCATGTTTCAGTTTTTGGTTTTTTTGTTTATTTTTCAAATATTTTTAGTAATTATTTGGGAAATTTATACAATGCAACCTGATCCCATTTGCTTCCCATTCCTCTATGCTCCCTCCCTTGTGTCCTCCCCTCCCACACCAAAAAAAAAAATGCAAAGCAAACAAGCAATAAATAAAAACAACAACAGAAGAAACCTACCAAGTCCAATTTGTGTTACCCATATACTTAGTAGAGTGGAAAGGCAGCTTAGAGACAGGTGAGAAATCAAGCAGAGTTAAAGACAAAAGAGGGCAGAATCATACAGAGACATTCTAGGCTGCTACTGAGAAACAAAGGTTTAATGAAACACGAGAAAAGTCATAAAATGTGAAAATATATAAATGAGTAGAAATAGGTGAAATTATAAGAACTAGTTGGTAATGAACCTGAGCCATGGGCCAAACAGTTTGCAATTAATATAAGCCACTGAATAATTATTTTATAAGTGACTGTGGGACTGGGAGTGAGAGATATTTGTCCAGAGGGACCTGGGCAGGTCAGAAAACTGGCTACAAATGGCGTCCAATGTGGGGCAATAAAAAAAGACTGTAAAAAGATTCTGAACACACAGAAAAGAAACCACACTGGGCTTCCAAGTTTCACAGTCTTATGCCAGTAGAAGTGCAAAGAGTTCTGGCAGATGTCTGGGAGATGTAGCTGGCCACCAGTCACCACAAAGCTAAGCTGTATAACAAATTTTTATAGTCTCTGTTATGGGCCATGGTACTAAGAGGCTTCTGTCAGCCATTGCTTACAGGCTTGGGAACAAAGTCCTGGGCTTAAAATCAGCTCCAGTGTTGCTTCTTAATAGTGTTTCCCAGAATTGTGGAGATAAGCTTAGCTCATTGGACTCACTGGTACCTGTGTCATGTTGAAAACCCAAGTGCTGAGGAACCAGCAGCCAGAGCAGTGTTCTTCATACACAGTTTAGGAATTTAAAAGCTCTCCTGGTTACAAAATGATTAAAGATATACAATAAAAGAGATTCAGATGGAGAAAACTCTAAAAGAGTTAGAATGTGTGTAACTACATATGTAGGCTTAGAAGAGAAAGGAAAAGGAATAAAGACAGCTATAAAAAGAAATAGTTTTAAAAGCAAAATCTTTACAGAGACAATAAAAAATATATAAGAAATAACCACATAAAGATGAAAAGTACACAAGGAGTCTGAATTATGTATGTTATTGTGTTTTCTTTTAATTATTTCACTGTTAATGAGCTAACTACAAAAAGAAATTTGATTGTAAAGGCTGCTAAGTTAAAACGACATATATATTTTAATGGTATCTTGAATTTAAAATTTGTGTCTAAGTTTATGATGCTTTGAAAAAGAGGTTCTGCTTTTATTTCCATACAAGATGAAAATCTATGGATTGTTTCTAGGCAAATAAGGTGTGATCAAGGAAGGCACCCTAAAAAATATCTCTAATGAGAAGAGATGGCCCAGATGATCCAACATCCATATCAGCCTCAAGGATGCTAAGATGATCCAGCCTCAGGGTCCCTCAAATATTAACAGCACCCGAATCTGCAAAAAGTAGTCTAGAAAATTACACCCACATTCCTCCAAAATAGATTATGGATATTTATCTTTGTTTAGAGGGTTTGGTTATTGGTCATAGAAAATCTCTAAAGAAAAAACAAGATATATATCTGATAGGATAAAAGGATATATTATTGAATCTACTTTTAAAAAGCAATTACTTATGTTAAATATTTTATATTGATATGGATTTTGGCTTATTGATGCAAAGTTAAGGTTAATTTTGTTATACTGTATGTATATTTTTACTCTTGTTTAAGGTATTTTGTTTATGCAATTCACTTGAAATTGTAATATATCATTAAAAATATAGATTAATAGTCATCTATTATAATCAAACTTACAGTCATGTTAATTAGGATTTTGAGGTATACAAGGATATATTTCAGAGAGGCAGTCATCAAATACTTTAAAGATCTACAGATTATGGCATTTAAAATATTTTAAGAACTTAGATTTTCTTAGCTAGACATGCCTGCTGCTGGCAGCACCAATCTACTTCAAGAGGATGATGGGCATTGAAGAAACTTCATATGAAGTTTACTTTCTTTGTGGCAAAAGTTAGCCACTAGAAAAAAAAATTGTTCTTGCCTTGACTGCTTGACAGAATGCTGTATAATCTGGACATTCAAGACCCATAAGAAAGTGACCACTAAAATCTGCCAGAACAAGTCAAAATGGTCCTTCAGCTTCCTGATTCACAGAAAAAAAAAAAAAAAAAAAAAAAAAGCTACCAGCAATTCTACAACACAAGAGACAAGAATTCTTTGTGTAGCTTCTGAGCTTGTCCTGGGACTCACTCTATAGACCAGGCTAGCCTTGAAATCACAGAGCTGCAATTTATCCCAAGTGCTGGGATTAATGACACATGCCACAATCACCCAGCCATCAAACCACTTTTAAAAGCATATTCTGAGCAAAGGAATAGGGACTATGAAGAAAATTCTCACAGTGATGGCTGGCTGTAGCTTTGGGGAGCTCACTGAATCAAAAACAGTCACCTGGGAACCATCAGGAAAAGTAACTAGGCCCTCCAAGGATAGGCAACTGTCCACTGACATGGGCAGAATGTGGAGCCACAAGGGCAGAGATTAGACTGTGTTTCTGTGTGTTAACTGGCACTTTGGAGCCCATTCCCTCCAGAGGAACACCTAACCCAGTCTTGATATTAGAATGAGAAAATCGAACTTGTCTGGAGTGAATGCTGAGCTAATCCACCCTGGGACCTCTAGCATTTTCTGGATAAGGGATGGGAGGGATGGGGAGGAAGGAGGCTGAAGGCTGACTGGGAGGGGTTGGGAGGGGAAAGGGAATTGGAACAAAGGGATACATGGATAAAAAGCACTTTATTCTATAAAAATAAATTTTAAAAAATCTTTTTACTAAAACCTTAAAAAAAAGCATATTCTCATAAGATCTCCTTTTTTTTTTTTTTCCAGCTATTTCAGAGATGGTACACTCTTTCCAAGCTGCTTTTTCTTTTCCATTTTTTTTTTCAGTTTGAATTGTGGTTTATTTAGAAGCATTCAAAAGTTAGACTGTAAATAAACAGATGATGAGTAATGAAAATCACCATTTATTATAAATACCAACTAAGTTAAATAATGCTATTAACTATCTTTCCCTCTTTGAACTGGGGTGCAGATTCCTTCTCTGAAAACTCTTGTCATGAATGAATCTTTAGTGTTTTGTTATCTCTTCTTTACCCACCTGTACCCAAAGCTCTCTCGATAAACTGTGTCCTAGAATTCTGACAGCAAGCCTCTTTCTTTACCCTAGAGTTAAGCCTGTTGGCCCCCATCTACTACTTCTTGTTCTTGCCTGTCTGGGCCTGGACACCCCAGAAGAGGATTACAAACATTCACAAGAGTCGCTAGCATTTTCTTGTCCCCTCACTCACACCTGAACTTACTGAGATGAATGTTTACAACATATATATTCTCCTTAAGATCTGCTATGATAGCCACAAAAAAGATGACAGTTAAATCTGCCTTTCCATTTATGTAGCAGGTAGGTTTTCCCCTCCTCTATAGGATTAGCAAAATATTCCTCACTGGATGGGATTTCTTTCCTTAACAAAACCTTATGCAAAGCAGTTTTTAATCTGATGAATCTATATCAGATGTCACTGAATTGTCGAAACAATGATTGTTACAGTATTTTTTTTTTTTTAGAGCAAATCAAAGGCCAGAAGTTAAACTTTCATTTTAGAAATGGTATGAGTGGTAGACAGTTTCAACTGATCAGGACAGAACTCTCTCACTGTAGTATATGGAAGTTTATAACTTGGACTTCTGTAGAGTGATTTTCCTTTTGCTTGTACTGAAGTTGAGCATCTTCTTTTGTTCCGTGTGGATGCTTTTAATGGGCCAAGCTCCTTTTTCAAAGTCTCTAGATGCTGGATGCCACTGCCATCTTGAATTTCTTCGAGCCTTATTAAGGTTTCACTTTTTAAAAGGCAGTTTCTCACTGTGTAACCTGGGCTGATGATAAGCTCGTGGATGAAAATGATGTTCTTGTGTTCTACACCCACCTAAAACCGTCATTTTAAATTTTAAATGCTAATCATCTTTCAGGCTTGTAATATGCAGTATTGTGCTATCTTCAGACATTGTGTAGTGACAGTGAGCCACAGCTCCCAGGCAGTCACCAGACCATGAGAACAGACAGCCTATGCACTGTAAATAATATGTACTGAAGTCATTTCTTAAATTGTTTTTAATTTACAAGTTCTTTGTACACAGACAACCCCACTGTTAGATTAGGGAGCATCTGTGCCATCAGCTATGTGCCTCAAATAATGGGAGTTTGTTATTGAAATCTTCTAGAGGCTGAAAGTACAATTTTATGAACAAACAGGTTTATCTCCATCTTAAGACTCTTGACATTGATCATTGACATATGACCATGATTTCATTGTTACCTCATAGGGTATTGCATGTCTGTATTCTTTATGTCTATTACACGTCCTATAATGAAATATATTATGTTACAATAATTTTTAGGATTACACCATTATATCCTGATATTCTGTACTTAAGACTATAGGTACAATAAAGGGATGCTACACTACAGTTCTCTTATATGAAAACTCTGAAAGAGATATAATATCTTCAGATAAACTGTATTCTACTGACCTTAAATTATATAACATTTCCATTTGTTTGGCTAAAACATATCTTTTATGGGTTTCTCTCTAAATGCTTTTATATTCAATATTAAGGCTTTAACATGTCTAGTTTTGAAGAAAACAATTCAGTTCAAAGAAAGAGCATCCACAAATGAAAGATCAGTAAGAACAAAGATGTGAGGAAAGTGGACAGAATGGTAATGAGTGATAATGTCGCTCCTGGGCAACTAGTGTATGGTGGACATTACACCTTTGTGTTAGAAATGCAAAAGTAACAAGAAGTGTGTATGCTGAACAAAAAGCCAAAAGTGAAGTGAAAAAAATAAACGCACTGTTCTAGAATGACCTAGGTCACTTAAATTTATATCTGAGTCAGACAGATTGAAATTCACGACTGTAAGGAACTGGGATTTATTGGACTTGATCTTGAATAATGAAGCATAATCCATCATCTTTGTGATCTTGGAATTGCAGTATTTTGCTATCTCAAGACATTGTGTAGTGACAGTGAGCTTCTGAATCTCAGATTATTTATCAGTATTCAACAACTCATTCTCTCCAGCTGATATAGCTGATTCAAGAATGAAATGACTTCAGGTACGATATGTAGATGCCAGTGTCAGATCCAGCAAAGATATTCAATTAATGTTGTTAGTAAAACAAAAAAAAATGTGTAGCTTCTAGTAAAATCTCATGGATTATTTTTTCTATTAGGAAAGGTAAAACTGTGCTTAGAGATGAGAGTGTAACAAACATGGCTTTGCTTATGCTCACACATGAACCCCTAAAGGGAAGCTGAAGCAGCGGGATCAAGATTTCAAGGCCAGCCTGGGATATATAGTATAGTCTTTTCTTTGGTCTGCATCTCACAAACAACAACTTGGAGACATGTTATTAAATATGAAAGCTTGACTTTTAGCTTACAATTGCTTTCAACTAACTCATAACTTAAATTTAACAGTTTATATTAATCTACATGTTACCACATAGCTTTTATCTTCCACCCATATTGTCTGTCTGACTTGTTCCATGTCTTGCTGGCATCTCTGCCTTTTTTTTCCCAGCATCCCTCTCTTTCCTTGGAAATCCCACCTATTTTATTCTGCCTAGCTATTGGCCATTCAGATTTTTATTAAACCAATCACAATGACACAACTTTACATAATGCAAGCAAATATCCCACAATAATATAATGAAACTTGAGCTGTGTAACAAGGTCTTATCTCAATGTCATTCTGATTTGGTGATATAGCTATGGGTAGATTTCTCCATGTCCCAGTTGATGGCCCCTTACTCATGCATACATGGGCAGCATAACTGTGCATTTTGTGAGGTTTTTAATGAAGAAGAAGAAAAGAAAATTGAGGATAAAAATATGAAGTCAGGAGAGGGAGTTGCTGGGATGAATACAACGAGAGCTGGAGGGGATATTGGGGCAAACAAGAAGGAAAAGCTATGAGCACTCATAAAAAGCTTTGCTGTTGTAGTTGTGAGACATTCTGTCTTTACTTGTGTGCTAGCAAGGTCAATCATTACTTAGGACAGAGATTCTTAACAGCTTTAGCCATAGATTTCTTCTTTTAAAATTAAAACAAAATCTAGACACAAAGATAGAAATTTTATTTACTACTATTATTGTTTTTTAATAAGTGGTTTATTTATTCACATGTGAATCATTTCATGTAAGAAAAACTCAAAGAGTTGTGTGGAAATTTGTCTTACAGTATCTTTAACAAGGAGCCACAAACCTGAGGCAAAAATGACAGAAAAAGGCTTTCAGTTTACACGGCAAGAAGCCAAAATACAAGCAGAAGGGTCTATGAGTTCCTCAGAGCTCTCACTGTGCTAAGAGGACAGATTGGTCTTTGTAGCACATGCATGCAATGTTCCCAGAGACCAGAAGAGTGCATTAGAACCCGTGAGCCACCATATGGGTGCCGGGAACTGGACTCAAGTCTATTCAGAACAGACAATGCTCTTACCTACTCAGGAAACTTTCCAGCATCTCCATTTCCACTAGCTACTTAATTAGCTTTTTTTTTTTTTTTTTTTTTAGAGGGAGGGTCTGGCTTTCTATCATGTTGCAGCTTTTTTCCAAAAGCTTGGTTACAGGGAGATTCCTTCCCTCGCCAGCAAGTTTTTCTGCTCTCTACCTGCCCTTATCTGAAGCATGTCCCTCGGTCTGGAGAAGTGACCTTATTTGAAAGCTGTCTGGAAGCGAGATGCCTGATATATCTTTAGCTTGACCCTTGACACAGATTCCTACTAGAAGATTTATGCTGGGAGCTCTGCTATAGGACCTACTGCCTCATACAAAGTCTTATAACAGGAGAGTGCCATTTAATGCAAATTAAATTTGTCCCCAGGCTCTTCAAACCTATGAAGTTGATATGCTCTGAACTGAAGTTGAGCTGATTCACTGAAGTCTCTGTCTCCTGGAGGGCTGTCTCCTTCGTACCCACAGCCATCATATCCTGTTTCCCGCTTTTGCTCCCTCCTCCTTCTTGGACCAGTGCAGTCAATGATCCTGAGGAAGAAGCAGAGCCACAGAAAAGAGTATTTTCCAAATATTTTTTCTTCCCTAGTTTCTCCCAGTTTCTCTACCCACCCAATTCTGCCTTTCCTTTCTCTTTTGCTTTTTAAAACAAAATAAAACAAAGCCAAACTAAAACAAGAAACACAAACCCACAAACTGGAAATCAAAATATGTAAACAAAATACCAATAAGACAAAAAATGCCCGATTAAAGTAAAGTGATAGTAAAAAAAAAATCAAAAATATGTTTGATCTCATTTGGGGTTGAGCAATTACTCCTGAGTGTGATACCTTCCTGAAGTGTGGATTATATACCTATTGAGATATCATTGGTGAGGCTAATTCTTCCTTTACCACTGAGTATCAATTACACAGATTTTGGTGAGGGGTGGGATCTGGTATCCACTTCCCTCTCTCAGCTCTGGAACCACATCTGATTTGAATGCTGTGCAGACTGTATGCATGCTGCCACAATTTCTGTGAGTTCATATGTACATCATTGCTATTGTGTTTAAAAAGACACTATTTCCTATTTCCTTGAAGTCATACATCTGTTCTGGCCCTACCATTTTTTTTTTTATTTTTTTTTTTTATTTTTTTTTATTTTTTTGCTTCTTCTTTTTTTGTAGATTATTGAGCCCTGGAGGAGGTCTTGATAATTGAGACATTTGGTAAAGTCATCCCATTTGGGGTCAAGTGTTTCAAAGTCTCTCACTCTCTATACACTTGTCCAGTTAGTTGTGGGTTAGTTCCCATTCACTGAAAGAAGAAGTAAGAGGAGGAGGAGGAGGAGGAGGAGGAGG
>PVIH01021374.1:0-29896 GCA_004025045.1 Sigmodon hispidus | reverse complement strand
ATCATCTGCAAATAGAGATAGCTTCACTTCTTCTTTTCCAATTTGTATGCCCTTAATCTCTTTTCGTTCCCTTATTGCTTTAGCTAAAACTTCAAGAACTATATTGAATAGATAAGGGGAGAGAGGACATCCTTGTCTAGTTCCTGACTTTAGTGGGATTGCTTTGAGTTTTTCTCCATTAAGTTTGATACTGGCTGTCCGCTTCTTGTAAATCGCCTTTATTATATTTAGGTATTCTCCCTGTATTCCTGATCTCTCCAGGGCTTTAATCATAAAGGAGTGTTGGATTTTGTCAAAGGCTTTTCCAGCATCTAAGGATATGATCATGTGGTTTTGTTCCTTTAGTTTGTTTATATGATGGATAACATTTACAGTTTTTCGTATGATAAACCAGCCCTGTATTTCCGGGATGAAGCCTACTTGGTCGTGGTGGGTGATATCTTTTATACATTGTTGTATACGGTTTGCCAAGATTTTGTTGAGAATTTTCGCATCAATATTCATGAGGGAAATTGGCTTGTAATTCTCCTTCTTTATTGTGTCTTTGAGTGGCTTGGAAATTAGGGTGATTGGGCCCTCATAAAAGAAATTTGGCAATATTCCTTCAGTTTCTACTGTGTGAAATAGTTTGAGGAGTAACGGTAGTAATTCTTCTTTGAATGTCTGGTAGAATTCAGCACTGAAACCATCTGGGCCAGGGCTTCTATTTTTTGGGGAGGTTTTTAATGACAGCTTCAATTTCCTTAAGGGTTATAGGCCTGTTTAGGAAATTAATCTCATCTTCATTTAGTTTTGGTAGATGGTACCTGTCCAGAAAGCTGTCCACTTCTTCGAGGTTTTCCATTTTTGTGGAATACAGATTTTCAAAATATGATCTGATAATTCTCTGGATTTCCTGGGGGTCTGTTGTTATGTCCCTGTTTTCGTTTCTGATTTTGTTGATTTGAACACTCTCTCTCTGTTTTTTGATTAGTTTGACTAAGGGCTTATCTATCTTGTTAACTTTCTGAAAGAACCAACTCTTAAATTCTTTGATTCTTTGTATTGTTCTTTTTGTTTCAATTGTATTGATTTCAGCTCTAAGTTTGATTATTTCCTGCCATCTACTCCTTCTAGGTGAGTTCGCTTCTAATTGTTCTAAGGTTTTCAGCTGCGCTGTTAGGTCTCTAGTGTGGGATTTCTCAAGGTTTTCCATATAGGCATCTAGCGCTATGAATTTTTTTTTTTTTTTTTTTTTTAGAAATCAATTCCAAAATTCATTAGACATAGAAAAACATTTCTCAAAGTCAATTCTTGTTAGGTTTTCTGTAAAATAATACACATGAACAGAAAATCACTACACTTTTGGTCCAAGATGTGTTGGGTTTTTTCCTTCTTCTTCAGATGACAGATGGGTGTAGCCATATCTATGAGCGTGTACTTGCTTCAAATGTGCAGCATGAATACAGAAGCGATGAACAGAAGACTCATCACCAGCACTGGAACAGGACCAACTTTGAGCCCTGGGGAGTCTTCTGTGTAGAATCGCCATATCCCCCCAGTCCCTGCACAGGTGGTGCGATCTGCACTCCGAGTCCCACAGCTGGCATTTTTCCTCTGCCGGACTGTGGATCCCGCTGCCCGTGCGGTCACTGCCTTGCTGGGAGAGCGCCCTGAGGAGCCCACGTTTGTGCCACTGGGCATCGGACCCGGCATGCTGATCCTGGAGGAAGGGCTGGCACAAGAGGGGCAGAAGAGGAACACTGGGAAGTTGCCGAGCACTCAGATCACTAGCACATCGAATTTTCCTCTTAAGACTGCTTTCATTGTGTCCCACAAGTTTGGATATGTTGTAGATTCATTTTCATTGAATTCTAGGAAGACTTTGAATACTTTCTTAATTTCTTCCTTGACCTAGAGATGGTTCAGCTGAGTGATGTTTAGTTTCCATGAGTTGGTAGGCTTTCTTTGGGTTTTGATGTTGTTGAACTCTAACTTTAGGCCCTGGTGGTCCGATATGTTACAAGGGATTATTTCCATTTCTTTGTATCTGCTGATATTTGCTTTATGACCAATTATGTGGTCAATTTTGGAGAAAGTTCCATGAGGAGCTGAGAAATATGTATATTCTTTTGCATTCGGGTGGAAGCATCTGTAGATATATATTAAATCTATTTGCATCATAACCTCATTTAGACTCCTTATTTCTCTGTTGAGGCTCTGTCTGGTTGATCTATCCAGGGTTGAAAGTGGGGTATTGAAGTCTCCCACTATTAGGGTGTAAGAATTGATGTGGGATTCGAGCTTTAGCAGTGTTTCTTTTACATATGTAGGTGCCCCTATATTAGGGGCATAAATATTCAGGATTGAAATCTCCTCTTGACCTATTTTTCCTGTGATGAGTAAGTAGTTACCATCTTGGTCCCTTTTAATTGCTTTTAGCTTAAAATCTAGTTTGTTAGATATTAGGATTGCAATCCATGCTTGTTTCTTAGGAACGTTTGACTGGAAAATCTTTTCCCAACCCTTTATTCTAAGCCTGTGTCTATCTTTGCAGTTGAGGTGTGTTTTTTGTAGGCAACAGAAGGATGGCTTCTGTTGTTGTATCCATCTTGTTAGTGTGTGACATTTTATAGGAGAGTTGAGATCATTGATATTAAGGGAAATTAGTGACCATTGATTCATATTTCCTGCCATTTTTGATGGTAACTTGTCTGTATTTACTTTCTCTAGGGTATTCTTCTGTGGACTTATTGATTGTTTGTGATTTCGTGGGTGTATCTGGGGTCCTTAGGTTGGAGTTTTCCCTCTAATACTCTCTGTAGTGCTGGATTGGTAGATAGGTATTGTTTCAGTCTGACTTTGTCCTGAAATACCTTGTTTACTCCATTTATGGTGATTGATAATTTTGCAGGGTATAGTATTCTAGTTTGGCAGCCATGCTGTTTTAGCGTCTATATAACTTCTGACCAAGCCCTTCTAGCTTTCATCGTTTCCATTGAATAGTTAGGCATTATTCTGATGAGTCTGCCTTTATATGTGAGTTGGCCCTTTTCTTTTGCAGCTCTTAAAATTTTTTCTTTGTTCTGTATGTTTTGTGGCTTGATTATAATGTGGCGCGCTGTTTTTTTGGGGGGATCATATCTATTTGGTGTTCTGTAAGCTTCTTGTATCTTTATAGGCATTTCCTTCTTCAGGTTAGGAAAGTTTTCTTCTATGATTTTATTGAAAACATTATCTGTGCCTTTGAACTGGTATTCTTCTCCTTCTTCTATTCCTATTATTCTCAAATTAGGTCTTTTCATGGTGTCCCAGATTTCCTGAACATTTTGAGTTATGGCTTTTTTAGTTTTACTATTTTCTTTGACTGATATATCTATTTGAGCTACTGAGTTTTCCACTTCAGAGATTCTATCTTCCATCTCTTGAACTGTTTGTTATGCTTGTATCTGTGGTTCCAGCTTTTTTCTTCAGGTTTTCTATTTCCATCTTTGCCTCATTTTGTGCCTTTTTTATTGCTTCTATTTCAGCTTTTATTTCAGCTTTTCGTTCCTGGCACGTTTCTTTCATACATTTGTTCATCTCTTCCAATTTTTTGTTTGTATTTTATTCTATTTCTTTAAGGCTTTTTTTCATATCTTCTTTGAGAGCTTCGATGATCATCAAAAAGGAATTTTTGGTCTTGCTTTCTTCTGTTTCCTTTTCATTCCTTAGTTCAGGTCTTGCATTTGTAAAATCGCCACTCTCTTCTGGAGTTCCCATGTTGTTCTTTGTATTATTATGTAATTTTTTGCACTGATGTTTGCCCATGGCTTCAGTGGTTCACGATTAGATGGCTCCTGGTCAGTTGTGGCACTCGGGTTTGTGTGCCTCCTGTCACCTCTCTGGGCAGGGTCTGAATCTACCCTTCAGGGACTCCTGTAGTTGTCTGTTCGCTCAGTTTGATGTGGCGGTGGGTAGCCGTGCAAATTCCCTCAGCAGGAGCTGTGGGTATGGTGACAGGCAGAGTTTATCTGCCCTAGCTCCAGATTGCGCTGGGACTCTGCAGACAGCACTTGGTCCCAGGAGCGACCTGAAAGCTATGGGAGCTCACGTCTCCCTCTCTGGCCGGGATATAGGGGCTTGGGCCTGGTGACCCCTCCTCACCTCTGGGCGGGGTCTGAGTCTGTCTTTTGCAGACCCCTGTAGTTGTCTGTTTGCTCAGTTTGAGGTGGCTGTGGGTAGCCGGTGCAAATTCCCTCAGCAGGAGCTGTGGGTATGGTGGTGACAGGCAGAGTTTAACTGCCCCTCCAATCCCCTCCCTCCCCGCTCCAGAATGCGCTGGGACTCTGCAGACAGCACTTGGTCCCGTTCTTCAAATTCTTTAACATCTCAAAAGTTTAGAGGCATTTCAATTTCCATTGTGTCTATAATTTTATAATAATTTAATATTATAAAATTATTCATAATAATTTTAAAATCACTTACTCTCTTTACGTGCCTGTCTGTGTGGCACAAGTGTGTGATGCTGCTGCTGCTTAAGTGTGTGTGTGTGTGTGTGTGTGTGTGTGTGTGTAATTGGAGGACAATTCCCAGAGATTGTTTCTGTCTTTCTACCACACAGTTCCAGGGAAGGCACTCAGGCTGTCAGGCTGGGCAGCCAGTGTGTTTCCTTGCTGAATCATCTCTTTGTCCCTCTAATTTGATTCAGTTTTCCCTGATGTCTTCTCCTTTGGTGAGCAAGATGACTTCTAGTGTTGCCTTTTCCTTCCAAGTTATGTGTCTTTGTTCCATAGCCTCAATATTTCATGGGCCATATTTGGATCCCAAACTGATTCTGTGCTTTTAGTACTGAGCAGCATTTTTAGATTTCAATCTCATGTCAAACTGCATAGTTTTTCAGGTACGGTCTATTCTGGCTGATTTTATACCAACTTGACATGAGTTAGAGTCATCAGAGGGGAGGGAGTCTCTATTGAGAGAATGGCTCCATCACATATGAATGTAAGCCACATCTTAATAGTGGTAAATGTGGGAGGGTCCAGCTCATTGTGTGTGGAGCCCTTCCTGTACTGGAGGTTCTAGGTTCCTGAAGAACCCAGAAGAAATCAGCTGAGCAAGTCATGAAGGTCAAGCCATTAAGTAGCATCCTCCATGATCTCAGCATCAGCTCCTGCCTCCAGGTTTCTGACTGCAATGATTTGATGATGGACTATTATCTGAAAATGTGAGTAAAATAAATCTTTTCCTCCCCAAGTTATTTTGGTCATGGTGTTTCATCACAGCAATAGTAACCCCAACTAAGACCCAGTCCAACAATTAAAGCTGAACCACTCAAAGATCATCAAAAGAGTCACGGTTAAAACAAACTCAGATAATCTCCTAGGTGTAGGCAGGAAAGTGCCTTTGAGGATCTTGTAGGTAGGGAATCTTTACCAAGAGGTCCAAATTTTGATTTGTGGTCTCTAAGAAAAGCCTCAAATGCTCTACATATACAAATGCTTTCTACGGTAGACTGGAAGGAGAGTAATGTCCTGCTGTGTATTGTTTTGAGATGAAGGAAATGTTTTTTCCCCCTTTTCTTCTTTTTTTTTGGGGGGGGAAGGGGGGAGGCAGAATGTATTCCTGACAGTCCTGGATCAGTTTGGCTTCAAATTCAGAAATCTGCTTGGCTCTGCTTCTTGAGTGCTAGGATTAAAGGCATGAGCCACCAGGCTTGGCTTTGTTGGGAAAAAAATTATTACTATTTTTTTAAACATTTTGAAAAGTATTTCATTTGTCTAAGCTCTTTAGAGACATATGATGAAAACCTCAGGAGAAACCCACTCCAGGGCTATCTAGTGCTGAACACGCAGACAGAGATGCTTCAGCATTTGTGAGGTGACAGCTGGTAGACTGGTCCCCAATGTTTCTGATATCAGAGGAGTTGAGATTTTAAACAAAGCCCCTCTAATGACCTCCATTGCTTAGTGAATGAGAATTGAATGTTTCCTTAAAACAATCATTTAGTGTACCCCAGTGAACTGACAGTCTGTGAGGGCTCCTTACCATGGAGTCTGTGCTGAGTCAGGCCTCTCAGGGTAAGGAGTCCCAGGTCCTATTTGTACCTTTAGGATTCCTGTGGTTCTTAGCTCTAAGGAAGCAGCACAGATTCAGCTGTCACTGTCTTCATGTCAGGAAACTGCAGGGTTGGCCCCTGAAGTGAAGTTTTCCTTAATCCTCCAGCTTATTACATTAGCTTGGTTCAGAAGTTATCTCAGCAGGCATGTTTCTGTAACTATTTCTTAGTTTTTCCAAACCCCTCCTCCTCTTCCCATAATGCCAAGCTATGACCCAGCTCAGGGAGCCTCTTCTGAGTCACAGTGTATGGGATCACTGTCTCTTCTTCTCTGGATCCTTCTTTAAACACTGGTTAAGAGAAGTTATCTCAGCAGTCAAGTTTCTGTAAGTATTTCCCAGTTTCTCCATACTTCTTCTCCTCTTCCCACAATACCAACCTATGACCCAGCTCAGGGACCTTCTTCTGAGTCACAGAGTAGGTGGTCACTGCCTCTTCCTTTCTGATTGTTTTTTAAACATCAGCACAGAGCAGATACAGAGATAACCAAAGATTCCATCCTCTGACTAAGATCCAACCAGGGATCTGGACCAACCAGAGTCACTACACCACAGGCACTTCAAGGTCAATGGTATATTTGGTAATTTTATTTCTTGTACATTAAACTACAAGTTGGGTTTTAAAATCTTGATTGGATTTGAGTAACCACCCCCATTTCAAAAAGACAATAGCCTTATATACTGCTTTAAGAAAATGTACAATTTATTGTTGTGAAATATTAGTCATATTTGTTTATGTAGTAGAATATTTTTTAATAATGCAAAGATTGTTGCAATATTTTTATGTTGCATTTGTTTAACTCTGTGAAGCTGTGCTACTTCACCTGCCTAAAACATTTGATTGGTCTAATAAAGAGTTGAACGGCCAATAGCAAGGCTGGAGACAGGTGGGGCTGTGAGACAGAGAAAAAGTAGAAGAGCAGAAGAGAGGAGGGGGAGTGAGAAAAGGAGGAGAGGAGAATGGCAGGGGCCAGCCACCCAGCAACACAGCCAGTAACAGAGTAAGAAGATACAGCCCTAACTCAGAAGAGAGCAGAGCTGGGCTGGCCTGGGAGGTGGCTTCTGGTCATTGGTCCTGTCCTGTGTGTAGCCTCCTGGGCTGGCCTAGGAGAAGGCTCTAGGTCACTGTTTACCCCATGTTTCTGATGTGAATCAATGAACATTACTAAGTAATACACTTTGCACAGAAGAGGCTAAAAGCTTTTGTGGCATAAACAAAAGAATGAAGACCGCTGAGGATCTATTGTTTACCCTCCAGGTGAATGTGAACTGGGCCTGAGATTCAGCATCTGAAGGTTATTAAGAGGCCTTAACTTGATCCCAAGTGGACAGACCACAGATCAAGAGGAAGAGTAACCAACCAGTTGACACAAAAAATAACATAAAGAATAAGAGGAAGTCAGGAAGAGTTTTTCTTTGAGACAATGTTGGAGAATGCTCTTTTCCTGGGATAATAAGGAAGCACCTGGGTACTTTCTCTGCCTCTCTGAGCTAGCAGGTTTTCATCCCAGCATCTGGCTTCCAAGACTTTATTGATAAAATAAAACAATGGAGACTTAGTTAAAAACAACAGGCCATTCCAAGGACCATTCTTCCACAGTTAGAATCATCATCAGCTCCAGAATCAATCAATCCTGTAAAAGTTTTTTTTAAATTTTGAATCCAATAATGTTTTATAATTTTTTAAAAGGTGCTTAAAGCTATAGTTTTATCTGTACTACCAAATGCTCCCTCAAATATAACATTTTTTTGTGAATGGATTATATAAGGCAAAAAATAATCACCATGCAATTTTTTTCCTCCTGCTTTAGTTATCAGTCAGTAGGCACTGGGATTATGTCTGCAATTTCTCCTATATAATATTTATCAATAACTCCTATATGAACTGTGATTCTTTTTATACATTACCTATTGTGATCCAATAAAAGTTCAACTGTTCCAGGGAGTATAGGTCCTCAGTATCCTGTATATAACTTAAAGGTCATTAATAAAGGGAAATGACAATGTCTTTAGGACAAGAAATATCAATAGCAGCATTTGTTTGAGTAGCAGGAAAGAATCTCTTTGTAAGGAAAGAATAGATTGATTACAACCTGAAGCTGGTACAAAATATTAATTGGTTTTGGGTTTAACCCTCTAATTTTGTGAGGACTGAGGGAAGGCTTTTAATAATTTCCCAGTTGTTGGCTGGTATTATTGTTGCTAGGTAATGAACTGCTCTCTTTATCATATTTAGTTTGGCATCCTATAGTCCAGTGATTTTATTTTTTGCACTTAGGTCATAAAATGACTCCTTGATTTTGGACATTCATCTGTTGTGAAGGCAATTTACATTGTTTCTTTCAGTGGCCAGATCAACCATAATTGAAACATGTTGCCGACATCTATTTGTGAACAACATGTTTCTAAAGTAGCAAATTTTGTTCTATATTTTTAGGTCCCACATTTCTACATAAATACATCACTCCCCCTCTCTCCTTGGTCTAATTAATTCTTGGCAACCTTCATTGATGTTATCAAGAGCCAGGGGTTTTAATAATGGCTTTTGAATTTGATTCCCATTTATTAGTTTTTTAATAGCATCTTTGAATCTCCCTATGAAATCAATACAAAGCTCAGAGTATAATTTTTATATAACTGGATCAAAAGTCAGATCCTGTATTAGTTTTCATCTAGGCAGCTATAGCTACATCACTCACATGTGGAAAGTCTGTGGGAGGTATATTGTGCAACAGATATTTTGTTGCTACCCATCTATAAGTACCTGTCAGCATTTCATTTGTGATATTTCCAGGATCACCCTTTGTCCTAGTTATGGACCCTTTTCATGGGCTTCATGAATGTAAGCCAATTTACCATCGCAGAAATTAGGGAGGGCTAAGAACCATTATAGCAATTATGTGAAAACCATATGGCAATCATTGGACAGTAGTGCTCTAACTATATAGGTATTCATAACAATATGGAAGTGCAAGCATTTAAAAGTATCTCTTACTGTATCCATGTCTGTGGGAGGCCCCAGTGACTCCACTTTGAATCTAGAGTTCATCTTGACTAACATACAGGTCAAGAGAGTTCAAAGTTGTTGGCTCCTTTAGCCCATGGGAAAGAACATCATCTAGCCAAGAATGCAATTCTAGGCAGGCTGCTGATGCTTGAGGGGGTATATTGTGGGAAATAATGAAACTGCCTGTTTCTAGACTCAAGGACAGAATAGAGATGTGGTTTTCTTAAGATAGTGTTTGCCTATGCTGTGTGTCAGCGACGTTCTCCTTCTAGCTTTTAGTTTATACATAAGCAGGGTGAGAAATAAGCTTGGGGCTGCAGTAATAATTAACAGTTTTCCGCACTCTGTCCTGTCTCCTTTGTTTTTCTTTAATCCTCAGGCCCCTATTCAGGTCTCCCAGTTGACTTGTCAGCTGATTCCAACACATATCAGTTCATGAAAAACATTTTGACTTTGTTGAAATTGAACTGGAAATACCAAGCACAGGTCATGAGACCAGGAGGAACTGATGAATAAATTCCTTTCCCCTGCCCTAGCTAGCTAAGGTTCTAAATTTAGCTTTTTCATAGGTTTTCCTATGGCCTCATTAATAAATGTCAAGAATTCAAGATTAGATTGATTATCAACTTCTTCACCCCATGCTTTAGGGGGGTAGTCTGCATGCAAGGGAGAGTTCATATTTGAAAGAGGCTCCAATAAGGTGTTTTTTTTTTTTTTTAAACCAATTTTAAGGTTTCATCATCTAGCTTATAGACATGAAAGAAATTGGTCATCTCGTTCTCATGATCAATAACATCCTTATTTGCTCTAAGTATTTTTATAACAGGCCATATTATACCGAAGGTACTCAGAATCGGACAGGGATTTTTTTTTTCACCTTGTTTACATGCATTTTCAGTATTTTATGGAGACCCTGTCCCATACTTCCTCATCTAAATTTCCTTCTTCCGGAAACCAGAAATTATCATCACAAACAACTTGAAAACAACCTAATAGTTTTGATTTTGACAATAGGATTCCTCCTCTTTTCAAAAAAGGAAGTACATGCTCACCTAAGAGGAAGCCTTCCCTGGTCTCTGCCCCATTATTCTCACACATCTCCTTCTGTGAGGGTCTCCACTCTCTGATTTCATAGCCAACTCCAGGTCCCTTTTCAGCCACCACTCATCACCACTCCAGAGGCCGTGGGACCTGGGGAATGAGATGGACTAAAGGCTCATGCAATAGCCAACTTCATTCAGAGCAGCAGACTGTTTACACTCTGAGGACAAGGAAGTTCATATGACAAAACCAAGCTGAGAATGACAAAAATATGTTTGTTTCAGGCAAAGGACTTTTTAAACATTTAACTGATTATTGATAATGCAGTAATAAGTAGTCTGAAATAAACCCACTCCTTTTGCTCATCTTAGAGGAAATATTAAAACACATTCTAAGAAAGTTTCTATAGTTTGGTGAAATTGGGACAGAAGATTTTTGTCCTGTTTCCATCGAGAGTTTCTACAAGCACTCAGAATATTCAAACTATTCCACTCCTTGGGTCATGTTTTACATGGAGTGAAGAGTTTATTTGGCTTACACTTCCACATTGCTGTTCACCATCAAAGGATATCAGGAGAGGAATCACCCAGGGCAGAAACCTGGAGGCAGGAGCTGATGCAGAGGCTATAGAGGGGTGGCTTCTTCATTATGGCTGCTCAGCCTGCTTTGATATAGAACCCAGGACCGGTTGCCCAAGGATAGCACAGCACACAAAGGCTGGGAATTCCCCCATAAAGCAGTAGTTATGAAAATACCATACATCTGGAGTGTATGGAGGTACTTTCTCAATGGAGGCTTCTTCCTTTCAGATAACTCTGCCTTGTGTCAAGTTGACAGAACTAGCCAGTTCATGGCCATTGGCTACCATGAAGCAGTCAATGTAAGCCACAGACTATCTTTGGAACAGTGGGGTGGGGTAGCTTGCCCTATAGTGCTGGTAATGAGGCAGTAACAGTCTCATGGGGATGTCGAGCCCGTTTTCACAGTTTCATCTGTGACTCCAGTCCACTTTTTCCTACCATATCTGCTTATTGATTTGGAGAGTATTTAGGAGGTAAAATCTTGATTGAGTTTTGGTATCTTTTCTCATATGCCTTTCTTTGAGGGCTGTCACTCACCTATGTTGGAGCCAGAATTTCTGGTCATGGAGGTGCATTTGAGTTTTCCATGCCCTATAGATTCCAATGTATTCAGGTAACCCAAATAAACTGATTTACTCAACTCAACTTGGTTAGAACCAATTATTTGCACAGATTTTACTCTATCTGGGTGAATATTTTTTAAATGACTTTCTAGGAAAAGTCATATGATAGTGAAAATTCGAAGGTGAAGGCTACTAAAGAGTAGTCATAGCCTCATATTTCTAATGAAATGAAGGAACCAGCAACATGCAGGGTTTACAAATGGAGATATATTCTGGGGGTTATGGGCTGCATACCACACACTGTAGGCTCTATTCTCTTGAGTATTTAGGTCACACTTTTAGTAAAATAATGTGATATTTGTCTACATTCTGCTGACCTATTTAGTTTAGCATGATGTCCCACAGGTCCATGTGAGTGATAAGCAATATGCCTAGCATAAGGAAATAATGACATTGTTTGTAGTAATTTTTGCAACATCCAGTATAAGGAAATGGTGACTTTGTTTATATCAATCCATCTGTCGAATCTCATGTTCTTTACCTTCATTATCATCTATTTATTTAGAATTTTCATCAGATATTAAAATTTTAATTTGTTTTGATCAAGTTTTTGTTTTATTTTTCCAATTTATTTTTTCTTGTAGAGAAAGATTGACAATAGCAACCCTATACACCACTCAGAATCCAGACCATCTTTGTTCATGCTGAGTCAACAATTATGTATTTCCTGTCCATCTGTTTTTTTGTTTTGTTTTGTTTTAAATTATTTTAAAGAATTTTTTTGTCTATGTTCCTGTTGTATGTCTCAGCATGAACATGGAGGTCAGAGGACATCATGTGGGAGACAGTTTTCTCTCCTTCAGAGGGTAATCAGGTTGTCTGGCTTATCAGAAGGTACTTTCACCCAAAGAGTCATCTCTCCAGACCCTTGTCTATTCTTAATGTTGAACAATCTCTTCATTAATCAGATTAAACTTTACTCCTTCTCCATGTTTTTACATCCCCTCCTTTTGAGTCAAATTACACAGACTGACTGAGAAAATGTTCATTCGTCTGGCCCTGTATGTCAGACACAAGAAGAAGGCTGTAACAGAAGAGTATGAGACAAAGAGAAGCAATGGATGTTACCTAAAGTCCCTTTTATATGAGAGCAATAGGGAGCTGAAGGGAGGCTTGAGATTCCTAATTCTCTTAGAGATGACCTTGGTTTCTTACCTAATACCCACTTTATAGGACTCATGACACCCTATATCTCTAGCTCCCTGCAATGTCCTCTTTTGTCTGTGTGGGAACATGTACAAATGTGGCATACCCTGACACAGACACATACATAAAAATAAATCTTTATACTATAAAAACAAGCTACTTAATGTCTATAGCACAGTGTAATCACATTACTCACATAAATGTTTGTATATACAGTGCAACCAAGCAACTATAGAGCAGAGTCATGACACAAAATTATTCAGGCGTTTAGTCAGATTTGACAGAGTAGATTTTCTTTCTTTCTTTCTTTCTTTTTTCTAAAAAAAAGGCATAAACTGACTTCTAACAATTCTACAATTTCATGTTTAAGGATTATATCAATAAGTATTTTTTAGAATGTGTCCATCAGAATCTTAAAATCATGTCAATATATTAGTGTATGGGCCCAATTTAAAAGAAAACAAGTAGTAAATTTATCATTTAAACAAATGTAGGATCAGATCCTTTTCTAACTTTTCGATTACAAACAGCTAGCTGGATGGTGTGGCTGAGCAACACTGAGGCATGAAGAAAGCGTAACTGCAAACAAGACTCAGTCTGTCTCAATAAAACTACTCATTCATTTTGGCAAAAGAGTAATCTATATTTTAATCAATATAAAACTATAGATTGATATAAAATGAAACTGTACTGTGTATACATTAGCTAGTTAATCCTATATCTACAATATTTATTTCTGTGGGGAACCTTCATGAATATAACAACAGAGAAGTTCAGTGAATTTAAGTTCTGTGACTGGTGCACTGGGATTCTGTGAAGTAAATGTAGTTCATAACATTTTCCCCCCACAATTTTGTAAAGTATTTTCTACAGAAACATACAGATGTTGTTACATTGTAAATAATTGTCCCACCTACTGGTTTAATAAAAATGCTGATTGGCTGAAGAAGCACAGGAAGTGTGAGCGGGGATAGCAGACTAAGAAAACTCTGGAAACAGAAAGCAGAGCAAAGAACCCAGACACCATGGAAACACAGCGATGATACAGCAGCAGACAGAGAGGAAAGAGGCTGAAATGCTGCTATGAGAAAAGATACCAAGCCACATGGCTAAAGAAGATAAGAATCATGGGTTATATTAAGAATCATGAGAGAAAGTTGAGTGAGAGGAGCAACAAAGAGGGAGAGAAAAGAGATAGATATCTTGATAGAGAAAACCAATGCAGGGTTGGAAAGAGACAGGTTCTACAGAAACCTCCCCAAAACCTACAGGATGCCCCTAGATACTTCCCCAACCAATAATGGAGGAGGTGCCTAAACAGGACATCCCTATAATTAAATGAATAACCACCCTAAGTGTCATCACAGAACCTACACCCAACAATGAATGGAGGTAGAGGCAGAAATCCATGGATGAACACTGGGCTGAGCTCCCCTTACAGCTAGAGAGTTGGGGAAAAGAGTCTATATGAGCAAGGAGATACGGAGTATGAGGAGGAATTCCAGAGAGATCTCTGCCTGGAGCTCTGGAGAGCACACTGGGTCAAAACAGTCCCTGGGGAACCATAGGACAAAAAGCTAGGCTCTCCAAAGGTAGGCAAGTGTCGATTAGCAAGGGCAGTATGTAGAGCCTGGAGGGGTGTGATCAGACTGTGTTCCTGTAAATGAGTTGGCATCTTGGAACCCATTCCCTGGAGAAGAATGCCTAACCCAGCCTTGATATCCACTCACAATATAAATATAGAAAAGTTTAAAAAATCTCCTTAAGAAAAAAGAAAAAATATAGAATGAGGTTTCATTTACCACTATAATTTACTAATCTCCCTCAGCTCAAGGCTGTGTGTCATCAGTAAGATTGTGTGAGAATAAACACATGCTTGAACTGCTTTGTGAGAATGTTTGTCTTATCCACAATATTGCAGAACTGAAAGCTGTTTCACACTAACTAATAGATAAATGAGAGAGACATTTTCTCAATTTCTCCCACTGAATATGCCAGCACACAGACAGAAGTCCATCCCTGTGAATCAACACAAGGGGGCTAAAAGTTGCATAAGCAAGGATCAGAAATCCTTGAATATTTACCATCAAGGAATTATATTCTAAAGAGAGACTTAAAAGTAGAGAAAAAGCACAGTCAGTCCAATAGAAGAAAACAAAACAGAGCATCAGAAGGAGAACACTCTGAGCAGCTCTCAGCTCATGGGGAGTTCTGTGGAGAATCTTGGAGTTCTGAAGGTAGAGGACATGCTGGTGGTGCTTGTGGAGAAGAAACACCATGTAGCCACTGGCCCCTCCCATGGCACCCAGAAACACAGCATCTCTCAGGACCATGAAAGGGAGAACAATCCATTTTGTTTTCTTACTTTCTAGCATAAAATAGCAATAGTTGTCTTCACTCTTATACTGTGATATATTTAGGCCTGTACCTATGATTGAATGTATTAGGTTCACACTTATTAAAGAATTGAGTATCCAAAAGACTGAAAAGAATGGAAGGATGTGCCATGCAGACTTTGGCCTGAGCCTCCTCCACCCAGAGGCTCTAGGACTGATGATGATGGCCTGGACCACAGTGAGGAGACTGCTGGTAGAGATGGAGATGCCACGGGCAACTCTCTCCATGTAAACAATGATCTTACAACCTATATCATCTAGGAAGTTTCTCAAACCAAAAGCTGCTATCACCTTTGGCAATCCTTTTGCAAGAAGGATTATGATGTTTGTAAAAGCCAAGTGGATGAGAATAAGATGTATGGGTTTCTTCTCAGGGCTTCCCCACCAACTGAACATATAATTCACAAAAACAGAGAAGTTCCCTAGAGTGCCAAGCATAGTCAAAAAGAGGAAAATTATTCCCTTAATAAATTTCAAAATCATTTTTTTCTTTGGGAGAAAATTATGTATCAAGGATGCAAAAAGTTTTTTTTAGAAAGCATCACTAATAATAGACATTTATCTGAAAGACACATTTTTCAAAATAGCATTTTCTGATATACAAGAGTCAGTGATGGACACATGTCCTGTTGCAGATTAGGTCCCTGAAACTTCCCATTTCCATATAGACGCTGAGTTACTTGTGTGCTCTGACAGGTGAGTTTTGTAAATAGGATAATATTTAAAATTAAAAAAAAATGCTTGTGTTCTATACTGTCTCAAATGTATATGGAATGTGTGTACTTGTGTGTGTGTCCTTTGTCTGAATGCATGGGGTATCTTAGTTAACTCTCAGAACTCTCAGTATAGCTGAATTGAACTTCGTTTTCCCAACCAAATTTCTTTTCTTTCCTCTGTTTTATCATATTTCCCCAGCCTATTTTCAAAGACCAAGGCTCCTTTCTTATTTGTATATTAATTACTATAACAACTTCTACATTTGCATTTGTCTTCAAAGCTTTATAATTTCAATTTCTACCTAATATAAATGGTTTTATGTTGACCATTTTGTAATTTTGCTCCTTACAAATGCTTACTAGTTTTTTTTTTTTTTTTTTTTTTACTGTTCTCAATGTCAAGTCCAATTGCAGAACCTTTTCAGATCAGGCCCTACAGTTAAGGCTGAATCATCAAACAATAACCTGAAAATTTTCACATAAATACCAGGTTCCAGCTAGAGATGAAGTCCAGCAGAAACTTGTGCAGGTAGCAGAAAGGTGTGATCCTAGTCGATGACTTCAGGGCATCTATAACCCCAGTGAGTTATCTCAGGACATATAAGGAAGCATGGAACAGCTCTGGACCAGGGGATGATGATGAGGCAAACCTAGAAATGGGATTGTGAGGTGTTATATACTGCCATGAGATGTGTACAGTTTTGGAGTCTTCAATTTCAACTGCATGTAGTACACTATGTCTGGAATTTTTGGTGTGAGCAAGGATTCCACTAAGAGTTCATGGTGACATTCACCCTTGTGGGGCCTTTTGAACAGCAATTATATCAGTTGGTTTTGCAGCCTGCTTTTCCTCCAACCTGTTTCTCAGGCAGGCTGCCTTTTTATGCACCAATCTGAGCTCTTTCAAGAACTTGGACCTGGGTAGTACGAAACTCTTCATGTTCTGGAGCTCCATTCTCATTTCTCAGACATTTGTGCTAAGCTTTGGGCATCTTTTCTAGAATAAGAGCAATCTGAATGTTACAGTGGCTGCATGGGTATGTGTTCTGAGTACCTGGAATGCCACTGTTCACTCCCCTTCTTCCTGTTAAACTCACAGGATCACTTAAATTTCTATGCTCAGATGATCACATGCTGACCATCACCAACCAAGCCTTGTTCCCAGGTTTGTGTTCAGGCACTCTCATGACTTTAGAAACATTACGCACTGCTTTCAACTGTTCTTTTAGCAAAAAGGTTACTATTACCTGTTTTACAAATCACAATATCACCCTAAATATTTGTACAAATAAAATATGTGATAGATATTAAAAGAAAGTACATCAGCATTTATTAACATAATTAGAATAATAAGTGTTTTGTTAGTGATCAGAATCTGTAAAAATTCCTACTTTTCATTCACCCAAGTACTAATGGAATATATTAACATTTCTATTGTTGTTTAATTCTTGTTTTCCTGGAGATTCCTACTTTTCTAGTCCTTGTTTTTCTTTTCCAAGCTTTAAATAATATTTGAAACCAACTTTTGGTTTTCTAATAAGTGATTCCTTTTTACTGAAGTAACTGACAGAGGAGGGATGGGGGACTCATCTTTCACATTATTTGGGAAATGCTACAGGAAAATAATTTAAAAGACAGCATGGACAGTGTTTAGATTGATGGGTGATAGTATAATGAGTTTAACATCCAAGAGGTTGACATATGTAACATCTACCCATTCTGGTTCTCTATAAAAGGAAGAAGCAAGCAGACAAATCTGAAACATTATTGCTCTTTGCTGCTAAGCACAGGGATAAACTTAAGATGAGCTGCTTCAGGATGTAACTCAGTTCACAGCCTGGATCCTTTATAGCAGGAATTCTCAAGAATAAGAAGATAAGAATCATGGGTTAGATTAAGAATCTAACTGGTTACACTTTGTGATATACTTCTGTGGTTATGTGGAATCATGGGTTAGATTAAGAATCTAACTGGTTACACTTTGTGGTATACTTCTCCACACCCCAGGCATACAATGACTGAATTTAAGATAAGTATTATAATATTATGAGATAAAAACTGAGCAACTTTAAGGATGGATGCAGCAGACAGAAAAATCTTTAAACTGGGAGTTATACACATGAAGCTATTGTGAAATATATGTCAATGCTTGAAAGGTGAAAATGCACCAGAAGTTAAAACACAAATGTTAAAACACTAGTGACATTGTTGAAGTCACAATGCTTGCAAACTTACACTTTAAAAAATGATTTTTGTTTGTGTTTCGTATATCTAGTTATATTTAAGACAGTGTCTCCATATGTAAAGCAGAATATCTTGAAAAATAATTACCTTGTCTCAGTTTCTCTAGTGCTGATGTTACAAGAGTGTGTCAAGATTTCCTCTAAGGTTTGACAGTCATCTGAAAATTTCACCTATCTTATTGATTCATTTAAAAAGTTAACCTTAAATAAAGACCCAGCCAGGGCTCTGTCAAGATCCTCCAGACTGAGGATAGATATCAATGCCTCAGCAATCCTGTTCCATTTCTGTATCTTTAAAAACTAGTCTCCTTTGATTTTTTGGAGCCAGGGACCAGCCTGGTCAGGGCCAGAGGAAAGTGTAGGTCCTGAGGATCACAGAGCCTCTCAGCTGCTCTCTGACTTAGTCAGGGAGAGGCTTCTGCTTTAATGAAGCTCCATGGCAGAGCTGAGGGGGTCAAAGATCTTACCTCCATGCCCTCACTTGGACGTCCTTGGTGCAGACAGGCTCTGGAACAGCTCTGGGAAGGTGACCCTTGCCAGGTCATATTTGTACTGTCAGGGTTTGTGGGGCTCTTGGCTGATGTCAGGTATGCAGGTTTCAAGTTTTATGTTGTCACAGTGTCGGGGGGGAAGGAAGGCCTCTGCAGAGCCCCAGTCCCTGATGTACAGCTTCCCCCTCTCTCCACAATTACTACATCTATTTATCTTAGAAGTTATTTTGAGTTCAATTAGGGTTTAATTATTTTGAGAGGAGAGTATGTGAGGTGAGAAGATGAACAACTAACCAGGTTTCTGTGACTGGAGCTCTTGCATCTCCTGATAAGTTTTCATTTTTCCCAAAGTTCCAAGCTGTGATCTGGAAGGAATTGACTTCTGACTCAGGGACCACTTTTTCTGCTTTTCTTTCTCGAATTCCTCATCAGACAGGAGTAGAATAAATGATTCTCAACACTGGAGATTCTGCTTTCTGAGCAAGTCCCAAACAGGGACCAGACAAATTCAGAGTACCTGTCCTACCTGTGCCCAGCAGTAGTGAAGGTCTTTGCCATAAATGATTCTTTCATTTCTGCACATTAAATACTTTATATACCATATGAGATTTAAAATATAAATACCTCCCCAATATTGACCTTAGTATAAAAGCAATCTCTATTTATAAAGCTGTTATGACACTTTTTTAACTTATGTGTGTCTAAGATTGGTTCTTCTGTGTACTTTTCTTTCTTTTTTCTTTTTTTTAAAAAAAACCATACATCTTTTTATTGTTAAGTCAAAGAGGTATCAAAAGTAAAAGCAAAACTTACAGGGTAAGACTTAACAAAACTACTAAGGAGCATCAAAGAAAGTGAAAATGGAACTAGGCGCAGGGCAATTATGGATCAATGAAACGGGAGGGGTAAGGAGAGGGCTGAACAGTGAGAATGTGCTGAAGATACTAGGGGAGAGGATCTGCTGTTACTTTGATCTCTCGCAAGCGCCTAGGTAAATGAATAATGGGGTAAGATTTCTAAGCTCTGCTAAGTGCTTAAGAGTCATCCTCCCCATTGGCGCTGTCTCAGTCATCTTCTCCTTCCTCAGCCTCTTTTCATCATCCTTGATCAGCTCCAGCTGGTCATCTCCCCGGTCTTCATTTTCATCATCATCCAGCAGGTCTCCCTCCTCAGCAGAGTCATCTGCACCTGCCTCAGACTCCATCTTCACATTAGTCTCATCTTTTTTCACAGAGGCACTGCTCTACTCTTCTTGAGACTTTTCATTCTTCATCTCTACTGCTTGTTTACTTTGTTCTTTCTCAATTTTTTCCAAGCTTTCCAGCAGAGAATCCACTTTTTGTTTTATCTGAGTCAGCTCATTCTTAATGGCCTGAAGGTCATCACCTTTCAACTTTCCAGACTTGGATGAGGATTCCCGTTGTCCACCCTTGGAGTTGAATCCACTTTTGCCCCTCCGAGAGGTGTTTCCAGAGACACGCTGGCGTTTAGAAGGCATCACAGCTCGAGCAATAGGAGGAGGAGGAGGAGGAGGAGGAGGAGGAGGAGGAGGAGGAGGAGGAACACGTGCTGGGTAACTATACATCCTGTCATAATAATCTCGTTGAAAGTCATAGTCCAAATCAAATGATGAACTGAGTAGAGGGGACGGAGAAGGGTGTTCTGGTACTGACCCGTACATCTCCGCTGCAGATCGTTTCACACCTGCTTTTATTCAGTTCACTTTTGGCTCTGCAGCCAGATTAATATCTAAAACCTGGCCAGCAATCATTCTGCCATCCTCTCCCCCAACAGCAGCCCGGGCATTTCTTTCGTTAACATATTGGACGAAGGCAAAGCCCTTATGCACAGAGCAACCCACAATTTTGCCATACTTTGAAAAGATTGCCTCCACATCAGACTTCTTGACCACAAGCTTATTGAGATTCCCAACGAATACACGGGAATTCATGGATTGAGGGTCTGTCTTGTTTGTAACATTGCTAGCCATCTTCTTTGATGATAAAGTTTTTCACAAAGCTGAACAAAACAAGAGGCGGGAGAGAGAGAGAAGGGACTGCCTCTCCTACAACGGTCCTGTGCAGAGACACCGGAGCTACAGCAGGCAGGAAGCACACCACCGTTTGCTCGCTGTCTCTTCACAAAATTCTGTGTACTTTTTATTCTGGTTCCTAGGATGTCCTTCCTATCTCAAGTGCAAAATGATGAAAATAACCATGGGTTCAGGACTGAGATTAAAATTGATGGTATCATCATTTTGTGCTATGAGCTGCAGAGTTATGCTGTGGGAATATAGTTGTCATTTTAACAAGCCAATCAAGATTAAGGATTCTGGTGGAGCAGTTAAACCAAGACTCAGGATGCTCTGGAATTATTGCCTTTTGAATGAACTGGCTGTTTCTTACTGTGAATTTCTTGTGTGAAGTTGTAGGTTTCCCATTTGTTACAACCTTGGGATTTCTTTCCCACAAGCTGTTAGCAGTGTGAATGATCATTTATTGTGCACAATTTCCCCCATGCATTGATGCATTAAATGACTTTACAGTTATGCATTGGAAAACATTCTCACAGTCAGAACCTCTATTTCCCACATGTAGGTCTTTGTTCCTTTTTCCAACATAAACCTAGAGGTCTGCCTTCCCAAAATCTTCTTTATTGGCAGGCATTTGGTCAGTGTTAAATGTCTAGACAAAACTATTTCATTTGAGAATTTTTAGAAGCAGTCTTTAAGGTAGATAGGGTACAAGCATGCTCTTATCTTACCCTGTCAGCAGATAGGGAAGCACTATTCTTGCACTAACAAAACTTAACTCCTTATAGTTACTTTCACCTTGGTTTATAGATTAGCTTATCATTTAATTGCATTTAGCAATGCAGTATTACACAAGGATTCCCTTTCTATTCTTAGATTCCCCTATTGATTTAAGATCTCTCTCCCTCTCATTTCTCCCTGTTCCCTTTAAAAGTTAAAAGCCCTGAGGCTTTTAAAGTCACTTTGTCTTTGAGTCTGACAGTCAGTGCTTGTTGTAAACTACCACCTGCCTTTATGATCTTGGAAGAATTGAAGACTTGTGACCTTGCTTTGGCCAGAGAACTGCTGATTGTGTATAAACACTAGTAACTGTGGAGACTCAAGGTAGAACAAAAAGAGAACAGCAGTCATCTTACTCATAACAATAGATAGAACTAAAGAGCATTTCATGAGTAGATTCATGCCTCTATCCTCAGATACCCAGATTCCCTCTATTGTTTCTAGAGCCTCCTTTGGACTCTGAGTTAAAGCCTTAAGGGCAAATACCAAAAGGCTTTGATTAATTTTGTTCTTGAAATAATGCACCACTTGGTTGCCAGGCAAGATAAATTCAAGGTCATGGCTCTTAATCCATGCTCTGCATGATGGTGTCTCCATGCATACAGATGCAAAAGGCACATAATAGCAGCTAAACATACTTCTCTATAATTGAAACGACAGATTTTTGAAGAAACCAGGATTCCATCTTTTCTATGGAAAGAGGAATCCAGGAACAGGGAACCTAAGTTATATATTACATATATCAAGGTAGGTAGAAATTGAATAAGAGTTGTCAGCCAAATAAACTAGGCTGCTGCCAAGACTATAGATTGCTCCTCACAAACTGCCATCAAGTCCCCACCACTGAAGACAAGACCTTCACAACTCATTAAAATGGAGGGGCTGAGTTGGTACCTACATAGAGGCTTCACCTTTAAATTTCAGCATCTTTGGTACAGGAATGCATTCTGAATGCTCTCAAAGTGAAACATCAGACCAACCACAAACCTATTTACAATGGCATCTTGCCTGCTAGATATGCTAGGGAATGGTGGCACAAAGCTTGTAGCAGTGACCAACCAATGACTGATTTGACTTAAAGTGTCCATGAGATGAAACCCATATAGAACACTGCTAAGGTGACAAGGAACCTGCGGACAGATTGCCTAGGAATCTAGGGTAAAACAATGTAATACTGGTTTAAGAAAAAAAGATGTTGTAGAAAACGACTCCTTATGATGTTTAACTGTACACATAGATGGGCACCTTGTCTAGCCATCATCAGAGAAGCTTCCTCCTGAAGCAGATTAGAACAAATATGGAGACCTACAGTCAGATAGTACACAGAGAAGGAGAGACTTTTGAACACTCAGCTCTTAAATGGGATGTCTTAAATTCTTCCCCTTAGAGGCCAGAGAGCCCTGTAGAAGAGGAGGTAGAAAGAATGGTAAAGCCAGAAGGAAAGGAGGACAACATTTTTTTATAGCATTCCACAGTGTGCACATAAGTTGGTCTCTGATTCTTGTACCTTCTCTTGGGTTCTGTTCCTTCAGTTTACCTTATCCAATATCATTGTAATAGTTCTTGTTTTATCTTATTGTACTTATTAAAAAGTGAATGAATAAATAAATGAGTGAATTAATTTATTAATTAAAACCTAGCCAATGTGGTAAAGGTTAATGACTGAACTGTCACTTATAATTTCTCAGAAAGTAAAACTTAGTTTTCTTCAAGAGTGACACTGGGTATTACAACCACTTCAGGACAGGCCCCATGTTCAGGAGCAGCTTACAAACATATAGTTGGACTACAAAAGTTTTTTTCATGCTTTTATTTTAGTTAAAACTTGGTTATTATTTGTTCATTTTACTGTTTAGAGGTTTTGTTTGTTTTCTTGGTTTCAGGTGATTTTATTGTTGTATTCTTTATTTGTGTGTTTTGAGTAAGAGTTTAAACTTGAGTGGGTAGAGATGGGATAAAAATGGAAGGACTTACAGAAAGAAAAGAACTATGCTCAAAATATATTTAAATTTTAAGATTGTCTTAAATAATAAGATACAAGAATCAACAACAATAATAATAATAAAAGACATTTTAAAATTATTATCACTAGTCCAACAAGGAGCACTTTCTATTGTTGTCCTTTTAAATTTTGTTTAGAAAAAATTTAGTATCTTCTTTGTCTTTGAAATATAAAGAAAAGTTACCAGTTTAAAGCTTGTGGTGCCTTGTCTAGGTTATTCTATAAAAGATGAGAAAATATCAAAAAGAGAACCCTATCGCGGTACTAACCCACCAAGAAATATATGCTAAGGATTTTTATTTAAAAGTTACTTACATAACAGGGATTGTTCCAGGGGAGAAGGAGAAAAAGTAGGAGAAGGACAGAGAAGCAGAGAGCAGGACCTTGGAGAGCAGGAACGATCTGCACTGCAGCGAGCAGGAGCAGTCCCAACCTTGGAGAACTGGAGCAATCCTAACCGTGCAGAGCAGGAGCAATCCGTGGAACCATCTGAGCAGCAGAGCAAGAGCAGTCCCAGCCAGTCTTTTCTTCCATATCACTCGTCCAGCGACGCAACGCTTTCGTCTTCCGGTGCGGTGCTCTTTCGTCGTTTCCCCCCAGACGACCGACTCCGCCCGCCTCAGCACTCTGGCGCGGTTTTTTACATAACTTCAGATTTCCCACTACATCTCCCCCTTCTGTCTAAATAAGAGGGTTCTAAACTAAATATAAAACTACATACTATAGGGATCATCATAAGGCAGTGTCTGGAGAAGAGAAAGGTACTAACATAAGTGAGGTCAAACTACCACTAACAAACAACAAATACAAGGTGCAATTTAATGTCTAAAATGTTGATATGAGGAAATGCACAGGGATTGCTTCAATGCTGTTTATGTCAACAATAAAGTTCTAACACCTGAGTGTCCTTGTTGAGATATGAAGTAATAACAACCTCAACTATCCAGTCTTCAACACCATCAAGACCTGAGAAGGAAAATATATACCTGAAGTTGGAAGCATGATGAAGTAACTTCTAAAATTTAGGAGAAAACAACAACAGTTAACTACCTGGACAGTCATCCACCACTTCTCTGTACAACGGGACCATCCATCCTTGTGGCTACTGGCCTATGATATCTGACTAGTCTCCATAGAAGCAGGGTATTTTTTGGTAGGACCATCTTATCCTGTCTAGGCAGGCTTCGGCAGTCTCTATCCTTCATCCTGCTCATCCATTTCAGATAGTGAGCATGCTGACAGCAGTCAGGGCAAGTGCCGTTCTTTGCCCCTAAGGCCATTATTTGCCAAATAAGACAATCTCTTTGCAAGATGTCCGTGATGCTCAACACTACCTTGAGAAAGGAACGGTGATGCCAGGAGTTGTCATGTCTCTCAAGGCCAAATTCGAGATAACAAAATCTTGAATGCCATATTCTCTCGGTCTATGAAGTGGTTGAAGATGCCTATCTACCTGGTATATTCTAACATGGTTCCGAAAAGCCTGAGTACCCTGACTATTAGGTGGCAAATCTGAGTAACCATAATCTGCAATCCCAATCAACCAAGAAAGTGAAGCTAACATTGTAAAAATAGGCATTCCAAAATGAGTATACAGCTCCTCCATAATAATTTCAAGTATAACAATCTTATGAATATTGACCAAAATACACATTTTGTATCAAAAGACAACAATATCCTAACTATATATTATTATACAAAATATCTAATCAGAGTTATATAAAACAACTTGTGTATATGTTACAACAAATGTTATGATTAGCATAAATAATTAGAGGTAGAAATTGCGTTATGAAAATGACAATGTACTTAATACACATTGACTTGCAAAATACTTTAAACAGAGGTAGACACGTGCAAATTAAGGCAATTATACATTCAACTTTGTAGCAATATACATATTATCTCAATCAAACATATAGATTGATTTCCCATTTGTATCAATATACAATGTTTGTACTATGGCGATTCATTTTTCATACATCCTTTGGTTAATAGTTGTTTGCAAGTATAATGATCTCCAATCTATTCCTTTTTCCTTCTTTCTCGCTCTCTCTCTTTTTTTTTGAAATTCCTACATCTATAATATCATTCTATCCTCTACCCAAGATTAACTTATAACCATCATATCAAAATGATAATTGACCATAACCCTCCCTAGGATGACCAACTTATCGGGAAAGGGACGTAGTTCTTTCATTAAGTTGCTTCATGCTGGCCTGTGAGTGACAGTATCTCTGTGGGGTCCTGTAAACTAAACAATGGTTAAGTCCTAATGAAGTAACTGTAAACATATATATAACTATTCCACAAATGTCTATAACCATTCTCATCGTACTGAGTGAGTCCATCTGAAATTCTTGTTAAAGATATGATATGAAACTATCTTACAACTGTCCTGATTGGTCTATACCTCAAAAGTGATCACTGAGTGACATACAGCAGGTTCCTTCTTTCTCTGTCTCAAAGGTCTTTCATTTTCTGCTTTTTTTTTTCTTTTTTTTTTCCGGTGGGGGCCCCATCTTCCTTCTGGATGCCTTGGAGAGTGCTGGTAGGAAAAAATTGTTTTTTATAGTGGGGAATCCAATGAATACTATTAACTGAAGATATTGACCCATCAGAAAGAATTGTGTGCAGACAAGATTTTTAGATTAAGAGAGTAAGAAATGTAGAAAGAAGTAAGATTTAAGATTTAAAGCAAAAGTGAGATAATATTGGTCCTTATATATTTCATCTATTTTTCTATCTCACCTCAGGTGGCTTTTCTGATGTGAGACAGAGTCTCGAAGGTTTTATTTACCAATACGCTTGGGTTTAGAGAGGGAGAAAGCCACTTGCTCCACCCTGAAAGCCAGCCTTTTTTGTTACCAAACTAGGACCTCCTTTATATACATAAATACATAATCATTAGATATAGATGTATAGATGAGAATAGGGAAATTACCCTTAGTGCCTGTCAGTGTTAGGTGTCCTTGTAATCCCCTGTAGTCCTTTTAACGTTTCGTAAGTCTGAGCATTCAGCATCCTTTTAGCTTTATGAAGTGGGTTGTATCCATTCTTCTGTAAAAACAAAATTAAAACCCTGCCTCATCTTAGTTAAATAAATGTTTCTTACCACATATCCAATTGTCTTATCGGTAGACGAGCCATTACTCCTTTTCCTCAGGAGGGTTCTTCTTTTCGAATCAGTTCTTTATCAATCTTGTTGGTACCCATATTTTCTCTTTTCCTGTGGAAACAAAAGCAACACCCCTACCCCAATGAAGCACATGCCCTGGCTTCCATTCTGAAGTTAGTACATCCTTGAAATAAACAGGTTGATTCAACTCAGAAGTCCTTTCTATTATCCAGTGTTTCTCTGCAGCTGAAGTCCTTCCTCATCAGCATTAAGAAAGTTTAATGTCAACAAGGTACTATGTAATCTCTCCCTAGGTTTTTTCATACCACCTTTCTGTTTATGAAGCATCTCTTTCAAGGTGCGATGGGATCTTTCCACAACTGCTTGTCCAGTGGGATTGTGTGGTATCCCAGTAAGGTGCTTTATCTCATAATATCCAAAAATCTGCTTCATTTTCTGGGAAACATATGCTGGAGCAATGTCAGTCTTAATTTGATCAGGAATTCCCAATATGGCCATGGCTTCCAGAAGATGAGTGAGTACTGCATTAGCATTTTCAGAACTCAGGGCAGTAGCCCACTGCATTCCTGAGTAGGTGTCAATGGTATGATGAACATATTTCATCTTACCAAATTCTGGGAAGTGAAACACATCCATCTGCCAAATCTCATTGCTCCTTGTACCCTTAGGATTACTCCCATCAGGTAAGGATGGTTGATTGTAAAGGGAACACTTGTCACACTTTTGCAAAATTTCCTTGGCTTGATGCCAAGTGATGGGAAAACTCTTCTTTAATCCCTTGCTATTGACATGATGCTTCTTGTGAAATTCTGAGGCTTCTACCACATTCCCTATCAATAACCGATCAATCTCATCATTACCCTGTGCTAAAGGGCCAGGAAGGCCTGAATGAGCCCTGATATGTGTTATATACATAGGATGTATTCTATTTCTGATGATATCCTGTAGCTGTACAAACAAAAGGGTTAATTCTGTATCATCAGGAATAAAGTCAGCAGTTTCAATATGAAATACAACTCCTTCTGCATAATGAGAGTCAGTTATCAGGTTAAGAGGTCCAGTAAAATCCAATAACACCATAATAATGGCATACAGTTCTGCCTTCTGAACAGAATCACAAGGACTCTGTGTCACATTACTGAAGTTTTCTGATTTATAACCAGCCTTTCCCATTTTATTTGCATCAGTAAAAAATGTAGGAGCTCCAGAAATAGGTTTATCCTGTACCACATGGGGGAAAATCCAATTAGTTTTCTTTATAAACTGAATCCTTTTGCTTCGGGGATATTTATTATTCATCTCCCCCAGAAAACCACTACAGGCCTTTTGCCAAGGTTCATTGTCTGCCCATAACCGATCAATTTCCTCATTGGTCAAAGGTACAACAATTTCTGCCGGATCCTTTCCAGTCAATTGTCAAAGCCTGAATTTTCCTTTGAAGATCAGATCTGAAATCTTTTCAATGTATGTTTTCAGTTTTTTATTTGGTCTATGTGGCAGAAATATCCATTCTAATATAATATTTTCTCTTTGCATTATGACTCCTGTAGGGGAATATTCAGAAGGCAAAATAACCAGGATGCAGTCAAGGTCTGGGTCTATACGTTTAA
Organism: Sigmodon hispidus; assembly: GCA_004025045.1. Taxonomy (NCBI): domain Eukaryota; kingdom Metazoa; phylum Chordata; class Mammalia; order Rodentia; family Cricetidae; genus Sigmodon; species Sigmodon hispidus. The sequence goes on along the minus strand of PVIH01021374.1, from coordinate 2,014 downwards.
CATGTACTTCTTGTAATCTCTTTTCCACCAATGCTAATTCTTTCTCAACTTCAGCAGAGAATTACCTGGGACTGTTCAGATCCTTATTGCCATCTAAAGTTTTGAACAAATGAACCAGTTCCTAGTTTTTAATACCAATAACTGGTCGTATGTGGGCAATATCCCCTAATAGTTTCTGAAAATCATTAAGTGTCCTTAATCTGTCCCTCTTAAGTTGTACCCTCTGAGGTCTAATTATTTGCAAGCCTATTTTATATTCCAAATAATTGATAGAATCCCCTCTTTGTATCTTTTCAGGGGCAATGTGAAGTCCCCAATCAGGCAATACCTTCTTCACTTCTTCAAACAGTCTTTCTAAGGTCTTTATGTCTGGGTCCACTAACAATATATCATCCATATAATGATAAACAGTAGATTGTGGGAATTGTTTGTACATCACTTCTAATGGTTGTTGGATAAAATATTGGCATAGGGTGGGGATATTCAACATCCCTTGTGGAAGGACCCTCCATTGGTACCTTTTTACTGGGTGGGCATTAATAAAAGTAGGTACAGTGAAAGCGAAGTTCTCCTTATCTTGTTCTTATAGAGGTATGGTAAAAAAAAAACAGTCCTTCAGATCAATAACTACAATAGGCTATCCTTTAGGTAGCAAAGAAGGTAAAGGTATACCAGACTGTAAGGTGCCCATGGGCTGGATCACCTTATTAATTGCTCTTAAATCTGTCATCATTCTCTATTTCCCAGATTTCTTTTTGACCACAAATACGGGAGAATTCCATGGGCTGGTTGATTCTTCAATATGCTGAGCTTGTAATTGCTCCTGTACCAATTGTTCTAGGGCTAGCAATTTCTCCTCTGTCAAAGGCCATTGTTGGACCCAAATAGGTTTATCTGTCAACCATTTCAAAGGCAGGGCTGTTAGTGTCTTTGGGGTGCCTGCAGCTTTGAGACTGTGTTGTTGTGCAACTTGAATAACCAGCGGCTGTTTTACATAGCCTCTTGAAGTATTGCTTTCAAATCCATGATTGGGTCTTTGGTTGATATTTAAGCCTGGAGGGATCTTAATTTGAGTGTTCCATTGTTGTAGTAGGTCACGACCCCATAAGTTCACTGCTATGTTGGCCATGTATGGCTTCAATCTTCCTCTCTGTCCTTCTGGTCCTCTGCATTCGAGCCATCTCACACTGTTTAACCTGAGACAATGTCCCAATACCTAAAAATTGAACATCTACCTCCTTCAGAGGCCATCTAGGGTGCCATGCCTGTGGAGTTATGATCAAAACATCAGCTCCCATGTCAACTAAGCCTTGCATAAAAATGTTGTCTATTCTTATTGTCAACTTTGGTCTTTGCTCATTTATGGAGGTCTGCCAAAATATGCATTTTATTGGTTTACTGGATACCATCAACTTCTCTTGTAAAGGCGATCTATTGTCTATGGCTACATGGTCTACTGTTTCAGGCTTGGGATTTGCTACTCATCCTGAGGACACTGCTCTTCCACTGTGACTGGATATGACTGAACCCTTTTTGGCTTGGAGGTGTAACTCTTGGGGGCTTCCCGGGGGAAATCCTGAGCTGTGTTTCCCGATGTTAAAAGCTTGCCATCTATGTCTCTTACAGATCTACATTCATTTGTCCAATGTCTGCCTTTGTTACATCTCCTACATAGTCCAGGAGGTAGTGGCCTTCTGTTTAAGTCACTCCTGGGATTGGGATAATTCCCATATATGCCTTGCCTACAATTCCTCTTTATATGGCCTGGCTTACCACAATTGAAACAAATAATGTTTTGATTTCTCACCTTAACAATAGCAATGGCTTGTCCTACCCAATTCTCTTCATCAGAGTGTAGATATTCAACATTAATTGCAAGTTGAATCCATTCTTCTATGGGTGCACCTTTGATCTTTAATGGCATGATCAATTTCTTACATGTCATATTAGCATTATCAAAGGCCAAAGAGAGTATCAATTGTTTCCGAACTTCTGAATCTGACACTGCTCTATT
>PVIH01021373.1:0-29897 GCA_004025045.1 Sigmodon hispidus | reverse complement strand
CCAGAGAAGTATCACTTTAGAGAAGAATTCCGGATAGAGAGGAGGGGGCTGGAGGTGCCCAGGGCCTCTAGTCCCAGTCTAGGAACTCAAGAGAGAGGGTTTGGTTAGGACCAGAAGAGGGGAATAGTGGCCAGGCTTATGGCAGCTCTAGGGGTCCGGGCATGAGATGTGGGGGTGCAGAAATGTGAAGGGGACAAAATGTCGAGGGTCGTGGAGTTCCAGTGGGGACAGGCGTCTAAGCCGCGGTGGGAAGAAAGAGGAGCCATGGGATGAGTGGGAACGGGAACAGAGAGAGGGGACTGAGGAAGAGGGTCCTGGTTCCGTGCGGGGCAGGATGCTCTAGGTCCCCTCTCGGGGAAGGTTCCTGTCTATGGGCTATGGAGATGCAAGGATGTGGTTGCAAGAGATGAAGGCAAGAATCGTACAGTCCGGATAGAGTTGCGGGTGTGGTGGGGGTTGCCCCTGCGGGTTAAGGGGTCTCAGCTATGGGATGTGGAGATGTGAAAATGAGGTAAAGTGGAGGGAGGGGATGGAGAGGATCGTGCGGTCTGAACTGGGGGACAGGCGCGCTTCAGCGGCAAAGGCTTGGGGCTTGCGCTTGGGGTCTCCGCGCCGAGGAGGGTCCCAGCTAAGGGATGTGGGGATGCGGGAACGTGCAGGGAGTAGATGGAGAAGAGGGTCCTACAGTCCCGGGTGCAGAATGGCATCTAGCTGTGCTGGGCGGAGGGTCCGGAGCATACTCACGTCCAGGATGACAGCTGTGCCCCCGCGTGGCGCGGCGGGCCCGGGGTCGGGGTCCGCGACGGGAATGTCGGGGACGAGCGGTGCGCGGGGCTCGCCCATCCTGGCGCCCACCCAGCGCAGCAGCCCGCCCAGCGCGCGGCCCTGCGGCGGCGGCTCCCGGAGCAGCCTGTGCGCGCCGGCCCTGCACAGGCGCGCCGCCCGCTCGCACATCTCGCCCGCCGACCCCCGCCCGGCCGCGCCCCCGCGCGCCCCCTGCCCGCGCCCGCCCGCGCGCGCCGCTCCCGCCTCCGGCCCCGCGGCCCGGACACCGCGGGGACCGCGAGTGCCGGGGGGTGGGGGGACTCCCCGGACCCCGAGCCACGTGTTCTGCGCCCGCCGCCCCCACCCTGCCGGCCAAGAGCGGAGGCAGGGGACTGCCCGCGGGGGCGTGGGGTCTAACGGCCGGACCTTAGCACAATTACAGAGGGGGATGGCCTCGTGCACACGGGGCTGCGAGCGGGTGTGAAGGAGGGTGGGGCCCCCCGGGATTGTGCCCCGGCCCCCACCAGGGTCCCGCTGACCCCCGGTCCCCTCCCCGGTGGTGCTGGTGTCCAGCGAGCCCTGAGCGCCCTCTGCCGGCCGGTCCTCCCGGAGTCCCTTCCTCCCCTCCTCCACCCGCGGACGCCAATTGCCCTGAAGGCAGAGCGAGATATGGAGAATTGTCCAAGTGACTCAGACTCAAGAGACCTGAATAGGGGGTTCAGGGCTGGATACCAGCCTGCGCAAAGGCCCTGAGGCAGGTAACAGGAAGGTGAGATTGGGAGACTGACGAACACACCAGGGAGCTACAGGGTGGACAGGGCTGCATCGGGCTTCTGGAAGCCTCTTTCCCTGCCCAGTCTCTTCTGTAGCACTGTGCCCACGACTCTGGGCACCCTGGGGCCCCATTCTTTATTCTCTTGCAGCTGTAGGTCTTACCCAGGAGCCCAGGACAGAGTCTATTTGTCTAGCCACTTCCCAAGCACAGACTTCACAGGCACATTGGAGGCACTGTTGGTTTTATTATGGACCTGATTCTGAAGGATTAGGCCTGGAGTCCTCCTAGTTGGGCACTCAGCTGGCCCCAGGATTCCAGCACACACTGACAGCTTCAAGAGGGGCCAAGCCCAGGCTTCTCCGGCCTATGGCTACCGCTCTCACTTTGGGCCTTGACTAGCCTGAGGATGGGGTAGCCTGTGTTTCCCATGCCTCTGGGCCAGACAGTACATCCACAGGGCTTGTCTTCATCTCCTGCTGGGAAGACTGGTCCCCACATAGGAAATCTTTAGGTGGGCTCATGTCCCACTGGGCGATGGCAAACCCCTGTTCAGGGCCTGGTGTCAGGGCATCTGGCGGATGTTAAGGCGGTTTCCTGGTTTCCTTCCTCAGCAGGGAGCTGGCAGCAGCCAAGGCCCCACCCTGGACAAACCTCACAAAGTTGTCTCCAGCCAGTGGCCCCAGGGCATATAGGCCCTCCTGGTTTGTGCTCTCATGAGTGAAGGGGTCCACATCAATGGGATTCCTCTTGGGGCTTAGTGGTTTATCTGGGTCTATGACCAAGTCAGCACCCGCCCTGGGAAGGTAGGAGAGGTTGGGGTGGGAGCCAATGAGAACCAGCACTATGGAGACTCCAAAGAGCTGCTGGCCCCCTTGTGGGTCCTGGAACACTGCCTGGTGGTCCTCCTTGAAGAGCAGAGGCCGGTGCTCAGGGAGGCTGTGGTAGCCCTCGTAGGGGCTTGGGGACGAGATGGATTGATCACGCATCATCTGGTGCACCTTGTGGTATTCAGGGTATAGCATCTTGGGCAGCTGGTTGAACACCAGGCCAGGGTCATGGACAGAGCGGCGGAAGGCATGGATCACTTGGATGTTGTAGTGGCGGGCAAAGAGGACAGCATCGGCCGCAGACAGCCCAGCACCCACAATCAGCACCGGATCTGAGTTTGGGTTCACAGTGCCCGCCCGCAGTGCTGCCTCCAGGGCCGACAGCTCATGGTAGACGAAGGGTAGAGTCTCTCCTGGGATGCCTAGCCGGGCCGGGCTGTCAAAGGTGCCTGTGGCCAGGACCACATTACGGGCCCACAGTGAGAAGGGCTGGTGGCTGTGGTCATTGGCAGTTAAGTAGCCTTTCACATGGAAGAGAGGGCTGGATGCTTGGTCTTCGGGGCTACTGTGCTCAGACTTTGCCTGCTCCACAGCAGTGACTACGGCACCAGATACGAAGTTGTGACTTAGACCCTTCTTAGTCACATAGTCCCTGTAGTAGTGGGCAATGTCGCCGGCTGTGGCTCTGCTGTTGCGGAGACCTCTGAGGAAGAAGCAGATGTAGGAGCTGGGTGTCAAAGACAGGCATGGAAGTTGGCAATGCCAGAGGTAGGGGCACCCCCAGCTGGGGCCAGCCTTCAGTGTCTCTGTGTTAAGTAGAGCTAAAACAGGGAGCCTGAAACTCCCCATGCCTCAGTTTCCCTATTTGTGAGGCAGGGTGGTAATTGTGTCAGGAACATCCATGGGGTCTTGGGAGAGTCTAAAGGTTGGGTGCAAACCAAATGTCTAGACAGGAACTTGAGCATGGGGGTGACATGTCTGGGCTGTCCAGCCAGTGATGTCATTATCTCAATAGGTAATAACAGTCCCAAAGTCACCAGCACTTAGGAGACTGAGGCAGGAGGATCACCAGTTTAAGGTCAGTCTTACATGGCAAGACCTTGTCTCAAAAGCTCAAAATAAAACCCCAAAGGTGTATGTAAATGGTAAGATCTCACATCCACAAAGTCTGGAATGAGGCCCAGAGTCCACACAGGGTTATATGGAGGAGTAGGGGGGGAGGGGGAGAAGGAATGGAGGGTAGTGGAGGAGGGCTGGGCATCCGCCTCTGAATCTGGCCTTCAGGGCTTTCCTAGTGTGACTCACATCCCCTCATCCCCTACTCCCAGCTGAGGACTGAACCCAAGGCCTTGCACTTGCCGGACAAATGCTCTACCATTGAGCTAAACCGTAAACCCCCAATCCCCTGAGTCACATCCTTAAGTATGAACTTTAAAATATTCTAGTGAAGTCCTTAGCGGGTCCTGGACCACATAGGAAAGGCGCTCTCTCTCTCTCCCTCCCCCCCCCATGTGTAGTGCTGCTTTATTATTTCTATTATTTCTGTCATTCTTATTGTACCCTCACTCCCTTTTCAGGGACAGTAGCTGCAGGATTGGTGGGTCATGACTTAGCATGATCTCAGACCTTTCCCTATCTTGCGTGACTCTATATGGCTGCAGTTACCCAGTGCAAGGACTTATGGCTAAGGGTGACTCACAGGCCAGGATGCCCACAGGCCACCCAGGAGCTATAGAACTTGTTTCTGTCTGTCCTTCCCCTCTCCTGTCTTTTGTGAAACTGTTAGAACTGTCCTAAGAGGCTACCCCCAGGAGTGTTTCTCACAGTGGCACACGGGAGAGAGGCAAGTGGCTGGCAGTACATCACTGCGAGCCCGCTTACCTGCATTTCTTCCGCATCCAGTCCTTAACCTGTAGGTCTGGGAGGCTCATCCACTGGCCTTGGCTCAAGGTCACCATAGAACCTTCAATGGACTGCAGAGAAAGGAGTTCTCAGGCCCCGCCTGGACAGACAATGCCCCTCCCCAGGGTTGGGACAGGTGGCAGTAGAGGAGGCAAGGAAGGAAAGGAGGTACATGGGAGATCGGGGGTGGCTCCAAGATGACACTCACATGCCAGGCGCCCCCAGGGAGGTTCCGCCCTAGGACAAGGTGGGGAACAGCACGTTCTTTCTGCCGCTTCCAGGTGAGCACAGAGTCCATGCTGCCTCCAAAGTCTGTGTCCGGGCGCAGGAGGGCATCAAAAAGCAGGGCCACAGGGCTCTGGCTTCGGCCTTCAAGGCCTTCGGAAAGGTACTCCAGGTCCTGAAGAGGGGGCACAGGTCAATGGAAGACAGTAGCAGAGCCCCGCTTGGTGGCTGAGAGAAACTGGCTACACAGAAATCTCTATGATGGGTATTTTGGGGGACTGTCACTGTGGTCCCTCTGGTGTTCTTAGAGGGAGTACTTCATTGAGAACCGTGGGTCTAATGCATAGACAGCTGACATGAGATCAGTGGTCTCGAAAAACTATTCCAGCTGCTCTTGTCTGGTTTTATGGTTGGTTCTGTGGGCTCCTCTGTTGTGTGCTGGGCATTTCCCTAGGAGAATTCCCCTCCCACACATAGGTGTCAAGACTCACCTGGTCCAGGATGGAGATCCCTGGAGCCTCAGCCAGCTTTCTCTGCAGCAAGGGATGCGGATGGATGGCACCTGGCTTCACGTAGGGGATGTGGCCAGAGAGCAGGTATGACAGGCAGATACCCGAGGGGCCATTGCCTGCGGAGGGGAGGGTCAGGGAGACTCAGCCTGGCTGTCTACTCCTTCATTCTGTGAAGCAGTCACCAAGCCCTTACTCTGTGTCAGACGCCATGTGTAATAATGATCAGGAAATAAACTAATGAATAATGGTCAAGGGCTTCTGTGTGAAAGGTTTCTAAGCACACTTCTGCAATGATCGGTGAGGAAATGGGCACAGAGAGGTTAAGTAAGTGACCTATGTTCCCACAGCCAACAAAAGTCAGGGCTTTACCCTCAGAGAGACAGACCCTAGAGCCATGCAAGCCTGAAACTTGGAAATCTGAGGCAGGAAGATCTGAAGTTCGAGGCCAGCCTGGGCAACTTGGTGAGGGATGGGGTAGCTCAGAGGCAGGGGGTTAGCCTAAGCCAGGAGGGCTGTGACAGTGAGGCTGACACTTGGAGGTGACAGTCCATCAGGGATGGATTGTTCAAGTCCTGTGTGTGTGCGTGCGTGTGTACGCACATGTGTGTGTGTGTGTATGTGGTGACGGCTATTTCTGCATGCATGCATGCGTGCGTGTGTGGTGTGTGTGTATGCATGTGTGTGCGTGTATTCGTGTGTGTGTGTGTGTGTGTGTGTGGTGTGTGTATGCGTGTGTGCGCGTGCATGTGTGTGTGTGTGTGTGTGTGTGTGTGTGTGTGTGTGTGTGTGTGTGTGTTCACGGGTATTTCTGAGTCTGAGTGGCCCGAAGCTCCTCCTAGCTCTGCCAATCTTATCTCTCCCCTGCTCTTATTGTCATCCATCTGTTTTTCACGTTTAAAATGACTGTTCTTTGGTTCCACCTGATTCTTAGATTTTCTTTCTCAGTTTTGCAGAACTGAGGACAGGAACCATGGGCCCTTCTTTATGATCCCCGTGTGGGCATCTGGCACAGCTGTGGACACCGAGTAATGGTATAATGTTCTATACACAGCTCTGGCCCCACAGTAAGCATACCAGCTTCATTTAAAGACAGCCACCTAGAGGCCAGCCTTAGCCTTGCTGGCCTCAGACCGAGGGGTCCCCAGAGCACCAGTGTATCCCCCCCCTTCCCTGCCAGTGTGACACTTACCGATGATGACCACTGGGAGGGGCTCCGAGCTGCTGGCCTTGAGGAAGTCACACCTCCAGGAACTCATAGCTGAGATTGGAATTCAGCTTGAGGCTGGCAGCTGACCTGGGGAGCAGAGCATAGAGAAGCCCCTGTGGTCAGCCAACTCTTGGCTGCATTCTGGTGCTCGGCGCTGAGTACAGGGCCTCAGGGGACAGTCACAATATGCCTCATCTAGGCTTCCTCTCCTCCCACATTCTCTGCATTCAACATGCCTATCTCCAGCCACCCTGGAGACCTGCCTTCCTTCCTAGCTCCTGGGACCAGGAGCTACCATCTCTACTGTGCCTTATGCTATCCATCTCTCTGCTTCATCTCAGGGAAGGGATTCCCTGCCCAGTAAGGGGTGGGGGGGGCAAGAGAAAAAGACTGTTGTTTGATGGACGATGTACCACTACCACTGACCTACACAGTAGCTTTCTTATTGGTGACATTGGTTCATTCCCAGACCTGAGCATCTGTGCAAGTAAGAGAATATTCTGGAATATCTGCTTGGGTGATTTTACTGCAGGGAAGGCTGTTTGACTTCCTGCTCAGGGGTGGGACTGGACCTTGGACTTGGGGAGACTCAGTCAGTTGGGTTTGGGAAAATGCCAGCAAGCCCAGGGTTCTGGAGTTAATGCGCCCTCTGCTGGCCATAATGCCTAACTGCTCAAAGCAACAGAGAAGCGTTCCCAGGTTGGAAGCAGGAGCAGGGCAGCCTTCCCCAGGAGCCACAGCCCTATATCCATAACCAGGGGGCCACAAACAGTACTGGACCACAGTGGGGAGCAGGGGCAGTGAGTTCCTCTAGTGATTGTCCCTCCTATGCTCACCCTGGGCAGAACTGCTGGTAGGACTTTAACCCAAGGCTAACTGATGATTAAGACTCTGGGCCATCACCCGTGTTCCTGAGAGCTGCAGATTCACCTAGTAGCAGCACAGTGGTCTAAGGTCACATCCCCAGAACTCTCACAAGGAGGCAGAAATCTGGGGGTTATTTATGATGAACTCTCTAGTTTGGAAAGTGGCCAGTCAGTGATGCACCTTTATGCAAATCCTTCTCGGACCAACAAAACACAGCTGAGGCTGAATGAAACTTGTGTGTTGGGACACAAACAATAGCATCTCCCATCAGGCAAGTCCAACCAGTCAAGGACAGGACAGATGACCTCACAGCGGCTAGTACCGGGGTTGGCATTCAGTACTCCTCTGCTGGCGGCTGTGAGGGTGAGCCTCACAAGGGGAGGAACAGTATACCAATGAGACATGCCCCTGCACCTCACTGTGGGCTCATGAGTGGGCTGGCCAAGAACCATCTTCTGGTTCAGCTGTGCTCAGACTTGGGCCAGCCTCCTTGACTTGTAAAGATGGGTCCTATGTCCCCACTGCATGGCCATTGCAGTCCTCCTTCCTCCCCTGGGAAAGTGCAGGTGCTTCATGCTGATATTGGAGACCACATGGCCTTCCCCATCCAGGGCATAAGAGGCTAGTGGGGTTACATGGCCAATGGCAATAATTGTAGCACTTGATTCCAGGCATTGCCAGACGGTACAGCTGTTGCCACTGGAGGTCCAAACACACACCAGCTTATGCTTATAATATGCATCTGGTTGCTACAAGTACTCTTTCCATTGATCCCAACTTACAGATGGACTGGGACTGGAAAGCTCTATTGCAAGGAGCCTGTCCCACCTCTAGTCAGCTGACTGGACTTGAGCTGGGCCACCACATCCGGAGCTTTCTCTGTGCTCCTGAAGGTGTAGGGGGATGGAGGCTCCTGCAGCAGATTCTGGCCCCAATGACCTGCAGCAACTCAGTTTTTCACTGACTAGAAAGTTCAGCTGTGCTCAGAGTCTTGGGGATTCAGGCTGCAGTTCCTGGAGGGCAGTAGGGGCACATCAAAGGACCTGGGATTTCTCCCTCCTAAATCTTCACTATCTCCAAGAACAGCAGCTACAAAATGTAACATCCTTTAATCCTCATGACAACCCATTTCTCAGATGAGGAGACTGAGGCTCCAGGGGAAAAGCCATGTCCCAGTGTTTCAGAGCAGGCAGATAACAGAACTGAAATTTGATCTTTGTGGGCAGAGCCCTATTAGACATTCCAACACCCCTGAAAAGAATGTGCCAATTCTCCCCAGAGACTTGAGGTGCCAACTCTTTCCTTCTATGTAATACCTCACCATACATCTCCTCAATGGTGCCAGCAGGAGACCCTGTCCACACAGGCCAGATCCAAGGGGATGCCCAAGCTGCTTCACAGGAAGTAGGAGGGGCCAATTCACTGGAGGACTTTGCACTCCAAGACCAGGCCCCTTTCCCAACACAGCTGGCGGATGCTTCACCTGGATCTGCTGGATGCCATACGTGTGAGGTCACCACCAGGCCTGGACCGCTTAGGTCACATCCTCCAAGCTGCTCACTCTCACCACCTCCCACAAACACCAGCTACAAAGTTATGAAGCAAAACAGCTTCTCCTTAAGGCATTCTCCTCACAGGCTTTGGTCTGTGGCGTTGGATTAAGTTGCCTGGTTTGTTTTAGTCAGGGTCTCCTGTAATCCAACTACAATGCTCTTCCGATGGCCTTGAACTCTTGATTCTCCTGCCTGTGAGCCCCCACTCCTACCCCCAAGCTGTTATCTGCTGGCTCTGAAACTCTGGGGATCACTTTTTAATGTGGTGATGTCTTTCTGAGTCCCGCTGGTCTGGCAATGCTGACAGAAAAGCTAACCCTATAAATTGCTGGTTTGAGGGGTCAGGGAGTTGGCTTAGTAGGTACAGTGCTTGCCTTACAGCATTAGGACCTGAATTCAGATTCCCTGTGCTCCTGTAAAAAACAGATGTCTATAATCCCAGATCTGGAGGGAGGTGCCCTGGAGATCACTGGCCAGACAGCTGAATCAATAGGCCCCAGGTTCAGTCCAAGCGAGCCAGGGAAATGGCTCAACAGGTATCTTGTTACACAAGAGTGGTGACCTGATTTGATCCCAAGAGCCCACATAAAGATGAGTGGAGAAAACTGACTCCCAACCGGATGGCTGCAAAAGCTTTCTCTCTCTAGTTACAAAAAAGAAAAAATAAATAAAAAATAAGGTGGTCTCCCATGCAAGTACTAACCAGGGCCAGCTTGCTTACAAAGCAACTTCCAAGACAGCCAGGGCTACACAGAGAAACTCTGTCTTGAAAAAAAAAAAAAATAGCTAAATAACTAAATAATAAAAGGGAAAAAAGTGGACAGTGAATGACGACGTCACTAGGCATCGACCTCTGACCTCCACAGGTATGAGCACATGCGCCCATGCACACAAAAATGAAAGGTAAGAGTTTCTCAGAATTGTTGATAACTGCTCTGGTGTCACACCACAGATAGTTCTGAGGTTATGAAATTGTCACACTGGGGAGGGCTGGGGCCCGTGTACCATTTGCCTCTAAGACACCAAAGAGCTGGGGTTTCTATCCCCGTTGCACAGAGAAAGAAACGGAGGCAGGGTGGAGGGAGGCATCTTGTCTAAGAAGGTCTCAGACAGCCTAGTTTGATCCTTCCCCTCCATTCCCAAAGCCGAAGGCGTAGTTCCCGTGCAACACATTTAGCTTCTTCCCCTCCATTCCCAAACAAAGCAACAAGGAACAGTGACAGCTGCTCGTGGACACAGAGTCCCGGGGCATGAGGAAGTGCACAGTCACCTGTCCTTAGTCACAAAGAACACTTATTCCAAGTGCCCGCCCCACGTGAGCCCAAGGATTCCTGATGCTCCACTCCGTGACCCACCACACTCTCCAAGCACCTTCCGTAAGCCAAAAGCCCAGGAACCCTCGGCTGTACCGTCTGTGCTGGGTACACAGGACACATCACCCCACGAGGCTGCAGACACAGTGGCCGTGGATGCCTCTCAGGAGCAGGGCTACCCACGTTTCTTTTTGCCACAGCAGCTATTCCACGGGCTGGATACAGCTGTTGGGGAAGGGTGCTCAGGCAGGACTCCCAGAGTCCCACTGAGGACCAGACAACTTTCTGCCCAGCTCCTCCGGGCGTCTGTCTACCGCTGCTGCCTCACAGCTTTATTTTCCACCCACAGCCTTGCCCAGGCCACTCACCTGATGGGCAGTAGCTGGAGGGAGCTGCTGAGCCTATGTTGGCAGGACACTCAGAGAAACTTGGTCACAGTGAGGGACTTGGTCACGGGGTTCTGCTCGGCTGCAGGAACAGGATGCCCATTAGCCCTGGGGATCCCAGAGGCTGTGAGAGGCCCAAGGCTAGCAGGGGTATTTCACTGCAGGGCTGGGAGGAGGCGGAGGCAGAGGCGGGGCCACAAAATCACTTTCATAAGCGTGAGTCAGCAGGGGCCCCTGGGTGAATGAACTTACCCCTGGCCAGTCTTAAAGGGCCCCTGCTGGTCAGCCTCCCCTTCGGCTCAGAAATAACTAGTGACCCTTGGAAGAGATCACCTGGTCTCTTCCCTACAGGGGGGACAATTTTTCAAAGTGCCATTAAAATGACCAGCCCACTGGCCCCTGAAGTACACAAGCTCTTTTACCAAGCTTCCACCCCAGCTAGGGTGAGCTTACGTGGTGCAGAAAATAGCCCTCAGGCACTAGCCTGACCAGTGGACAATGCACCCACTGCAACTTCCTGCTTGAAGGCTCTGGACAAGCCTGAGTTTCTCCATCTGAAAAGTGGGTTTGAGTCTGATTCCTGGGTGGAGTGTGTGTGGGTCGGGGGGTCGTGTGGCATCTCCCCACTCCTCATAGACTTCCCTTGCTGGAGGGGGTCCCACCATTGCTCTTGAGCTCTGTCCTGGGGTGATGTTGCTCGCCACACACTGGGTCTGGAATAGCACTCCACATAGGTGTTCAGTATTTGCTCAACAGAAGGAAAAAGGACACTTGGACAGGGGTGGCCACAGGCCTTGGTGGCCATTCCCTGTTCCTGTCATTATCAGCTGTCACCTTCATGGTCCTCTCTGTCACCAGGACCAGGACTGGGATAGACTTAGGTTTTTGCTCTAAGAACCAATTTACAGAGGGACTCCACTCATTAATCAAGAAAGTGACACTTTGATGCAATTTTCTAAAGAATAATAATAATAAATAAGTGAATGGACAAAAAATGCAGATAAGGAAATCTTCAGTTGTAAAGAAAGGCAGGACCTTTAGATCCACCTTGTGAAACAGCCTCCAGTCTTGGCTGCTGGCACACATTTCTATTTAAAAATTTGTATTTTGTTTTTTCCTGGCTTAAAAGATTATTATTCAAAATGTTGCAGAAAGAACTTGGGGAATACTTCAGTAGAGCCTATGCCTAGCATTGAATAAGGCCCTGGGTTCAAGCCCCAGTACCATTAAAATATCCCTCTACAAAACCCTACACGCACTCATATGCATATGTTTAAACCTGGGCTTTCAAGGGCAGAGAGATAGCTCTGTGGCAGAGCACTTGCCTAGAATGCTCAAAGAACTGGATTCAATTTCCAGTACGGACACACACACACACACACACACACACACACACACACACACACATCCCTGAACCCTAGTTTGCATTAACAGTCTCAATAGGAGGGTATGTTCCCCAAGGAGCACATGGTGCCAAAGGGGCACCTCTTGTAGGGGTGGGTGATGGGGTGATCACAGCTGGCTGCTGAGCTGGGTTTAGGGAAGAGGCCAGGTACCTGCAGCCCACAGCTTAGGTAGGTATGAGTTCTTGGAGGCTCCCTCCTCCTCCTGCCTGGCCTCCCTCCCCTGGTGGGTCCTGGGCTGTAATTTTTGCTTAAGGCCCTGTGATCAGAATTTTTGGTTTAATGCTCTGGTGTCTACCTTAAAATTCTTGGCCATTTCTTAACAAGGATGCACATCTGCCATTTGCTTTAAGCCTGGTGATGTTCCCCAGCCTGAGTGGGAGCTGCCTTGGGCTGACCTCTTCTGTTGAGACACTCCCCTCAGAGGCTCAGTTTACCCAGGGCTCAGCTGCAGTGGCCCATTGGATCAGGTAACACAAGCTTCAGAGAGTCCCTGCCACTGGCCTCAGCTCAGTGCAGGTGTGCTTTGTGACCTGGGGTGAGAGAACCTCCCCCCCATACCTCTGCAGTCAGTGTACTTCCCACACACCAGGATCTGAGTGGGCTCTGAACTCAGTGAGGGATCCTGAGGGCTGGAGCACAGTTGCAGGACATGTGTGCTGCCGTATGGCTGTACTTTCATACCGCACAGTGCTTGGCTGCCGCCTGCCCATGCTTTTGGACATGTAAACTGAGGCAAAGAGAACATGTACCTTCAGGGTCAGGACTCCTGTTTTGGAGCCTCAGCTACCAAAGGGGAGACTGAAGGTGGCCAGGGGCTAGGGCCTGGAAAGCTAGGACAAGGGACTGGCTTTTCTTTAGGCTGACCTGCCCATGGCCCTGGCCCCTTACTGGAGTCGGTTAATGGGCACTCTGTGAACTTTCTCCTTTTTCTTTGTTTACCTGTCCAGCAGTTATCAGCAGCAGAGCCATTGAGATGGAGCTAGAGATACCACAGAAAGCAGGCCAAAGGGCACTAAGGGCTCGGAGGGGACCTGTGTAGCCAGCAGGCATGTAGGAGCAGAGCCCCTCAGAGCTCCTGGAAACATCTAGGCCCCTAATGGTCCTCCCTACTGGGGAAGGTATGCTTGCCAGCAAATATACACAGGCTCCTGGGAAACCCGAACTTATGAGTACAAAGACTCATAAGAAATGAGCCTTCAGGACAGGTGCATCCTGAGAGGCTCGCTCACACTAAAATCTTTAGAAAGAGAGGCTGAGAGTCAGCTATTGTCTTCTGTAATTCTGGCTATAAAATGTACACAAGGCAATCACAGTCTAAAGAGGAAACATAAACGCTGGGAGGCAAAGGCTGGGAGAGACCGTTTACTGTGCACACAGAAGGACTTAAGTGTAGTTCTGTGGCAGCCACATAAAAACTCTACTTGGTGTCATGTACCTGCAAACCCAGCACTGTGGTGGCACAGACAGGTGGATCCTAGGGGCAGTTGTTGGCTAGTCAAGCTTGCTGAAATGCCAAGCTCCAGGTTCAGTGAGAGATTCTGTATCAAAAACAAGGTGGAGATCAATGGAGAGACCTTTGACATTGACTTCTGGCTCTGCACCTGTCTGCACACGTGCAGACATATGTGTGCCTCACCCACCCACAGGGTAAAGTCTTCATTTTTATACTGATTTCATGCTTGTTTGGCTTTTTTTCAAGGTTGTGATCAAACCTATAACTTTGTAGATGCTAAACAAATATCGGCTACTGAGTCCATCCCAGCCCTGAGGATTATATGTCAATGCAAGCAGGGAATGTTGGGGCTGTAATTCAGTGGGAGAGTGCTTGTCCAGCATACTGGGAGTCTGGTTTCTCCATGGGGGGGACATCATTAGTAAAGGAACCATTTGCACACAGGTGAAGTCTCTACGCAGAATAAGCCTCACTGCTGTTATTTACCTCAGTGCATCTCTTCTGCTCTGGGTGCCTGCTGCACCCCAGACATCACAGGCCTTAGTGCCAGATCTGGGGGGAGGCAGAAGCCTGAAACCTGCTCAGGAGTATGAGAGCCACCATGACAAGGGGCTAGGGAGTGACCTCCGAGACTCTGTTTCCCTGATGAGCATTGCTGCAGCCACCACGGGGCTTCCTAGGTCTCAAAGGGCAATGGATGTGAGCTGAGGGAAGGGCCTGGTATGGGTGAGGGACTTGGGCTTGCTCTCATCACTCCTGCAGACTACTACCATTCATGTCTCCCTGGCCTATTCCAGAACCACCCAGCAGACCCTCTCCCCATCCACCTTCATTTTCTCTTATTCCCAGGGACCAGGCACTGGGAATAGATAGCTTTTATACAAGGCGGCTGCTACTCAGAGAGGTTCCTCTCAAACCCAAGGTCACACAGCAAGAATGGCAGCAGGGCTGGGTGTTTCCCAGAAAAGACTGGCAGTGAATAAAGGAGTGATTCTCAACCTGGGGGTCATGACCCTCATGCTCTACATACATATCAGATATTTACATTATGATTCATAACAGTAGCAAAATTATAATTATGAAGTAGCTTTATGGTTGGGGGTCACTACAACCTGAGGAACTGTACTAAAGGGTCATAGCATTAGGAAGGCCGAGAAGCACTGGACCAAAGGAAGGGACTAAAAGCATCAGTTAGGCAAGCACAGGGCTGTTCAGTTTTTCAGACGGGTGAGCAGAGCTGTGCTCACGTGCTAACTGCCACACTCCTGGTGGGTTCAGGGTGGTTCTATCTGCACACCAGCCCAGCAATGAGATCTGGTGCATTATTCTACTTACTTCCCAGTGAAGAAACTGAGGCCCTGAGCAAATGGGTGTCTCGGTTGGGACGGAACTGGATCTGTGACCCTACCTGGGCTCTGGCACAAAAAGCTCAGGTCCTTCCGGCACATGACATACAACTAATATTTGTTCAGGCTCATGATGTCCCTGCCCTTGACCCTCAAATTCATTAGTCCCTGCAGCCCAGAGGTGGCCAGATATTTTAGCAATGACTAGTTTACAGATAAAGAAGCTCACAGGAACTTCCCAAGCCGGATGCTGAGTGTGGGCCTTTCACTATAGTCTGGCCTGCCAGCAAAGATTTCTGTGACACCTGGGATCCAGTGTGGGTGGCCAATGCCTGCCTGTGCCAGCCTATTTAGGGGTCAGCACTGTGAACCCCTAGGGAGATTGCCAAAGATGGGGACCCAGGACCCCAGTGAGGAGAAAGAGAAAGATTGAGCCCCATGGGGCTATGCACTCAGGGAGGAAGCGGGAGGCTCCAGAGCCTTGCGACAGCTGCAGCTTCCTCTATTTGCCTGGCTACTTCCTCTTTCCCTTAAACAGTGAGGGAACAATCTGGAAGAGAGTGGGACATTTGCTTTAGGGTCTGGAAGGTGGCAGGTATACAAGGGTCCAGCCAAGGTGTGCAAAAGCCTTCCATTGTAGCCTCAGGATTCTAGTTCCTTCAGTTCAAGCCATGTGACCTCAGGCAGAGGCTTCACCTCTCTGGTCTATCCTGCCTATGAGACGAGAAACCAGCCCAATCATGCTCTTCCCTGCATTCACATGGAGAGATTCTGAGGTACGCTGGGACTCCCCGAGCACCACAGCTTAACTGGGGGCAGCACTATCGGACACATTTCCTGATGTTCCAGAGTTGATCTGCCTCAGGCCTGGTGTCAGGGAAGAACTTCAGTTTAGCAATCACCTGGGCGGCGGTCATAAACCCTCCTTCTTCAGTCCACCTCCTTCAGCCAACTACAGGAAGTCATGGCGTCTAAAAGAAAGGCATTTTTCTGTAAGCTGAGCCAGCTGGGCAGTAGGGTCATAGGTCACTCAAGGGCCTTGGGGGAAGTCCCAAGAACCACTTACTTTTCCTGACAATAAATTGTGAACTCTGTGCAGAGCTTATGTCTACCCTGGGATGTCTTTATTCTGGGCTGTCCTAATCAGAACGGACAGTGATTCATGGGAGCTGGGCTCACACCACTGAGAGCAGGCACCGCATACCACTTCCCTGGCTACCTACTGGGAACAGGTCTGACACCACTGCCAAGATGCCAGGATCTTGAAGCTGTTAAAAAGCAAGCATTGGAGACAGAGGCAGCAGGCTGTGTTTGCCACGGGAATGAGAGATTGTGAAATTGCACCGGTACTGGGTCCCACAGGTCAAAGAGAAAAGGAGAGCAGATGGCTGGATTGCTGGAGCTTCTAGATGGCTGCTTGGGCTTTGGCTTGTTCAGCATGTGGATGGAGCCCAGCGTCTCACCCTGCGGGCTAAGTGATCCACCACTGAGCCACATCCCCAGCCCTCTTTTCAAACTTCTTATTTTGAGATAGCATTTCACTAAGTTGCCCAAGTTGGCCTTGAACTTGGAATCTTCCTACTTCAACCTCTCTAGTAGCCGATATCACAGGACTGTGCTACCAGGCCTCAATAGACTGTTAAAACAAAAGGCAAAAAGCAATTAGACCAGATAAGCATTTTCTGCCCTTCAATTAGGTTCATCCATGCAGTGGGTCTCACTTGCCCAGGAAATACTCAAATGCTCATTGAAGAAATGAGTAAGGCTTGCTCCTCTGGCCCTCATTCTTTAAATATATACAATGTATCCCAGTCTGGCTTTGACTTACTGTGCAGCCAAGAAGAACCTTGAACTTCTGATCCTTCTCTCTCCACCTCCTGAGTACTGGGATCACAGGCTTGAACCACCATGCCCATTTTGCAATGCTGGGGCGGGAACCTCAGCTGCATGCATACTAAACAAGCATGCTACAAACTGAGCCACATCCCTAGAAGTCTTGTGGCTTTCTGGATTTTCTGGTTGACTGCTAGAACATTCTGGAGTACGGATGACCCTGTTGATGTCACATCACAAGCCTGATTGACATGTTTCCTATGATTATATCTTTAGCAACAATTTTGAATTGGTCAAAGACAGCCCTGCAGCACACCATGAGGCTCTTCCTCCAGGAAAGACAGCTTTGTTGTAGCCACAGAAGAGAGGAAAGGACAGTCTGTGAAGTCAGAGACTCTGAGCTACATACATCTGGCCTCTGGTCTTGTTAGCAATGCACACTTGGACAGCCTCCTTCTATTAGCCTCTGTGTCCCCATCCACAATGCCTAGCAATGCCTGCCGCCCACTGTGGCGAGTTTCTGGCTGGCACACTGCAGGTCCTCAGCAGAGGATAGAAATCCCTCCCCTCCACTCAGCCCCTCCTGACTCACTGAGTGGCCCACCATTCCCAACACTTAGCCTTGCCAGCCCCAGGATTGCCAAGGCCTGCCTTCTCTCAGCAGGCTAGCAGGCCCAGGGAAGCCCAGCCACTCACACTGTCCCAAGCCTTCATGACAGTTCTGATGCTTGACAGCACCTCAGAGCCACAACTACACTGGGTGAGACCTCCACCACAGCATGTGACACACTGCAAGCTGCCTGACTGAGCCACTCTGGGACATGGGCTAGGCCCTAGGATGATAGCCCTCGGCCATGGGAAGGAATTCTATTGGAAGAAGCATCTATTTGCCTCCAGGTCTAGAGTTTCAGCACAGGTCTCCCACCTCACTGGTTCTTGTCCTTAAGGGTCTTGCTATGTGTCACTCAACAGTGGGGATAGTGGCTGTTGTGGCATGAGGACCCAGGTACCCTGCATGCTGATTGCAAATGAGGGTCTGAAGACCTTGGTTCCTGGCTGTCTGACCAGCATCCTGGCTGGCTGTCCCATTTCCATTTCCAGCTAACAAGCAGTGATCTGCTCAAGTTCATTGCCCGGAGAGTTCCAAGAAGTGGGGCCATTGAGCTGTTTGCTCTCTGCCCACACAGCTGCTGCCCATTGGTCCTCTTCTTGTTTTGGTCTTATGTGTGGTGATTAAATGCAGTCTGTTGTTTGTTGCCTTTACCAGGCTCTGTAAACTCCACAGACCTTCTGTCTAGGACAGGTAAGGCTACTGACCTGCAGGTCACAGAGAGGGTCGGGATCAGCTCCAGGGCCTTTCCCATCTCTGCAGAAGAGCTTCAGTGCCAAGCGCTGGAATGATCCAGAAGGGTGGCTCTGGGCTTTTTAGGCTCCTGTGGTCCTATCTCTGCAGAAGAACTTCAGTGCCAAGCACTGGAATGACCCAGGAGGGTGGCTCTGGGCTTTTCAGGCTCCCGTAGCAGGATGTGGGGAGCAAGAGAGGCTCTCTCAGCCAGGCAGTGGTGGCGCACACCTTTAATCCCAGCACTGGGAAGAGGAGGAAGAGGCCGGCAGATCTCTGTGAGTTCGAGGCCAGCCTGGTCTATAAAGGACAGCTAGGGCTACACAAAGAAATGGCCTCTGAAAACAAAAACAAGAAAAGAGCTGGCCTTGCATACCCTGTTCCACTTAGTGCCTGCTTACTCGCAGGCATCCCTGCTGTCCTGAACTGCCTTCAGCTCAGTAGTGCCGGCTGATGGGCCACATGATGTGACCTAATGACCCAGTCCCATCGCTCAAGACTCTCTTGAGTGAGGTGGGAACTCTACATCCTGCTGCTGCCTCTGAGTCCCTGCCTCATGGACTCTGCCTGGACACACTTCTCTGGATCCATCTCTGCTTCTGTTGGGATGAGCAGGAACAGCTCCAGGTGTGGTTATTTTCCAGCTGCCTGTGCCTTGGGCTCATGCCAAATCATCTACCAGCACATTCCACGTTGAGCGGGTTGTCAAAGGAGACCATGCAAGCCAATAAGTGTGTCTTGCAAAAGTGTTGTGTGTCGGGGTGATAAATACAGGAGCTTTGGAAAGAGTTGGAAGAGCGGGTGGGTTGGATGGAAGCCCCAGGGAAGGTTCTACGGCAGGGAAGAGGTGGGATGTGGGACTGGGCGGAGGTGGGAGGGCAGGGGAGGCTATGACAAGCCCCAGCTGGGGCTAGGCAGATCCCTGGAGGAAGCCTGAGACTGGCAGGGATTCCCAGGTTGGAATACAACTCTGACGTTTCTGCTTGGATGTGGGGCCTAGCCTGAGGGGGAGTGGATTTCTGGCTGGCCTGTGAGGAAGCGATGCACTGCGCTGGTGGACTTGGGGGTGGACTACAAAGTCACCCATGAGCAGCAGAGCTGACCTGTAACATTCTGAACCACCAACGTCCCCAAAGAAAAGCCCCACATTCGTGGCCACCACAGACTCTTGTGGTACAGGCTCCACCAGCTGCCACTGACCTGTCAACTGTGGTGACTACAAGCTGCAGATAAGTGGAGAAATCTGTGGAGCAGGCGTGACTCTCATGGGGTGGTGTGGGCAGGAAGACACCCTTGAGGCAGGGCAGAGCAGGAGAAGATGAGCTCTGGAGCTGGGTCATGATCATGGAAGCTATGAAGCCTGTCTATCTGTGCAGAGGTCCAGAAGTCCAGGGCATGAGCGAGCGTGGGGAGCATGGGGCTTGTTGTGTGAATGTCAGTACTAATGGCAAAGAGATGGGCATAAGGCCCTCACTTCTCTAGGGTGGAGAAGAGGGCAGGGTGAAGCTGAGAGATGGCTTATTTTTGCCACACTGGGGAAAGTCCGTTGCTGGCTGGACCTCAGTGTGCTTCCCAGGGCTTAGGACTCCCCCTGGCTGTGATCCTGGCATTGCCTGGTTCTCATACATACCACACTGGCAAGGGTCTCTTAAATGACCTATAAGTACCTCCCTGGCTCAGACCAGGGTGACTTGTGACTCAGGGAAGGAGATGTTGGGATGAAGCTGAGGAAACTATACTGGATTGCCAGATCACCACCCACGCTGGGATGGAACATGAGATGAGGCCGTGTGTGTGTGTGTGTGTGTGTGTGTGTGTGTGTGTGTGTGTGTGTGTGTGTATGCCCATCCCCCACCCAGGCTCTTCAGCTCCTTTTCCAAGCAGAGCCTCTCTGAGGGTTTTTTTTTTTTTTTTTTTTGGTCAGGAAGGATGGCTTGAATCCTCCTGGGCACAGCCACAAAGGTTTCTAGGTAGTTGCTGCCTTCTCCAGCATCACTGCCACCACACCTTAATTGTTCATTATGGAGATCACTGTCACTGCACAGTGGGAACTCTGGAAATTGTTCTGAGCTGTATTTGCAAAGTTCCCTTGGAGATTAGGGACACACCCATCCTTAAGCGGGGATACAGTGATGAGCTTCAGTTAGAGACTGCGAGCAACGGAGAACTTGGATAAGTAGCGGAACCCCTTGCCCTACTGACACGGCCCTCCCTGATGGGCAGGATCAGGCAGGCCCAGGATCTTGGCCTGCTTTTCTCCAGCCCTGGGTGCTGGCAAGTCTGTCCTGTCCTACAGCCCTGGCTGCTGTGGCTTTCAACAAACATGCCAGCAGCTCCGTCGGGCCTGGGCAAGCTTGGAGGCTTCACAGAATTGGTGCATGGGTGGAGGGTGGGGGCAGCCTCACCCTCAGGGTTGAAGAGGAACTGTGGTCCAGACATTCTCCTCTGCAGTCTATTCCCTCTTCATGGAGATGATACCCGGACATGGAGGTCAGACACCATTTGCTGGTCTGGCTCTGCTCCCATCAGTGTATGCTCCAGGATAGGCTGGCTTGCTGCTGTCAAGGATTCTGGGTCAACCCCAAACTTCCATGACCTTCTTCCTATGCATGAACCATCATCTACCTTATCAAGAAGGCAGTCCCCATCTCCCCAATCAAGGACAGGATAAGATCCCTCGCTCTATGCTTTCACCTTGGGAGTCTGAGCTTACTGAGACTCATACTTTGCCTGCTAATGCCGGGGTACACAATCCTGGACATAGGGACATGTAGACACCCAGTGAGATGACTCTCCACTTCCTGGGAAGAGAAGCTGAGGTCCAAGCAGGGAGAGGGTTACTCAGGATCAAGTTCAGCCTGATGTTCTCCACTTTAGTGACATCCATATGCTCTTCACAGTGGCCTAAAGCCCCTACCCCCACCGACCCAGAGAAGTTCAGCATCTGGTGCTGTGCTGGGGACCTGATGATGGAGAGAGACTTGAGTCTTAGTCTTAGGGTGGTGAGTGCCCAAGAAAGATGGGAGGATGCTGGCCAGGCTGACCGTGTTAGGAACAGCCTTTCTGAGGGAGTGATTAGGCTAAGACCAGAAAGACAGGAGTAGAGGGAACAAAAGGTTGCCAAGTCAACAGCATGCAGGTGCAAAGGCCTTGAGGTTGGCAGTTTGAGAAATTGATGGATAAATGCCAGAGGGAGGGAGTCAAGTCAGGCTTGGGGATTGCTGTGGTAACGAGGGAGCTGGTAGCCACTCAAGGAGCTTGGTATTTCTTCCAAGGGCAAAAGACCCCAGGGAAGTGACATACATCCACGTACATTTTGAAGACTAGAGAGGAGGAGGGGAGAGTGGGTCATTAACTTTGGCAGTTGTTCCAAGGAAGCCTCAAGGTCACAGCTACTTCCTGGAGGTGGTGGAAGCTTCCCTAGGGAGGGATGGTTTCCAGAGAGTTCCATGCACACATGCCTATACATGGGTATATGCTTGTGTGCACGTTTGTCAATGCATGGGAACAGACTGCATGCATGTGGGAATGTGCACGTTCATGTGTGCAGAGGTGTGTAGGTCGGCAGAGGTGTCTCAGGTCTAGCAGCAGGATGTATAGTAGGATCTGAGGTCATAGGGTTGTGGCCCAGAGTTGGAGACTCTCTTCACAGAGTGGTCCACCTCCTCCTTTCTTCTGGGATGAAAAGTATGTGCCAGCTGGGGAGACGCGGGGCTGCATTCTCTGTACAGCTGTTTCTGAAGGCAGATGTGAGCCAAGGCACAGCTGGCGTCAAGTGTCTCTGCCCACTTTCAATTGCATGCCTCCTTTGGGACCTTGTTGGGAGGAGGGACCAAGAAAGCGAGGCATGAGTTCCATGGGGAAAAGCATGCCCATCTGTTGGACCCACGGCATTTGGGGAGGGCATACCTGGTCTTCTTGGAGGGCTTCCATCAGATGCTCTCTTTGGTCTTTAACCTTTTCCTGCTATTTATCTCCAGTTTGTCAGCACCTTTTCTCAGTGCTGGAGTAAATGGAGCCGCAGGAACCAGAACATTCTATAGTGTGTGGCTCTTCTCTTGAATTCCACGCTGTGCTTTTCGGGGCAGAGCTGGACTGTTCCTTAGACTGGGCCTTGCTATTTTTGTCCCGACTTCTGACTTCTTGTTTCCTTCCTCACCATGGCTTTGCGTTCCTGGTTTTGGCAGACAAATTGGCCTCACAGCTCCCAACTTCCTATTCTCAGTAAGATACCCTTGACATTCCAGGCCTCAGAACATCCTTGAAATACTGAGTCAGTCGTGGTACTGCTAAGGAGCATTCACAGAAGATCACCCTATAGCCATGAGCCATTTCACTTGGCTTTGTTGCCCGTATACACTGTGGTCCACAGGATCACTGCGCTCCCCAGGGGCACACCCTTGGCCGCCCCTCTGTCCTGGGTGGTGCAATGACACAGTGCCTCTGTCTGTCAAGAGAGTGGGCAGGAACAGGTAGGTTACTCCTGGCTGTGGGTCCCCTTCACATCAGCAGCACATGAGAGATGCATACCAGCATCACACTCACTGAGTCCTAAGCCCTAAGCTGAAGGCCACAGTGGCTTTCTACAGTTCCCAGCAGCCTGATGCCTGCACCTCCCACAGCCTCTGTTCACCAGTACCCACTCAGGAAGGGAAGAAGAATCCAAAATGGAATATCCAGATCTTCAAGAGGAAGGATCATTTTTAAAGGCAGATAGCAAGCACATGGTTGAGTCTGTCACATAAGCAGAGGACCACAACCGCCATGAAGACCCATGCCAGTCCCCAGGTCAGCACTGAGGGATTGCTGCCCGGCAAGGGGTGCAACCTGGGGCATTGCATCTTCTCTCCCAAGGACAGAAACTGCTTGTCTGTCGTATTCCACCAGCTTCCTGACACACCAAGTCCCTTCATGGCTCTCTCTGAGTCCTAAGAGACTGAACAGCAGGGGTGGGGGGTGGGGGTGGGTGGAATGATGCCCAAGTACTACACAAATTCTGGTTACATTTGATCAAGGCAGCCATGGCAAGAGGTTGAATAATGGAATAAGCATGCCCAGGGCAGGAGTCAGGTGCTGACACATGCTTACATTTCAGCTTTTCAGGGCCAGCAAGATGGCTCAGTTGGCAAAGGTGCCTGTGGCCAAGCCTGACAACCCGAGTTTGATCTCTGGGACCCACATGGTGGAAGGAGAGAATAGACCCCTGAAAATTGTTTTCTGACTTACATACATGAGCCACTTCCCAACCGTAAATAAAAACCAATAAAAAATTAGAAAAGCAAGAATCAGCTTTGGGGGTGACGTAAGAAAGTTGGATCGTGTGCTGCTTCCTGTGGTGTGACAGCCTTTCCACTGCCAGTTCCACATGACCAGAGTGACACTTGGGGTTTCTGAACTGCAGGGTGAAACAGACATTTCATGACTGGCTGGACGTTGCTACCTCCAAGACATACAGCCCTGAAAGACCTGGAGAGGTCAGTCAAGGGTTAAGTGGGTGGGGCCTGCCAGCCTGCCTCACCTTTATGGATGTATTGATTTCTAGTTTGTACCATTTAACCTTTAATAGCAGGTACACTTAACAACTGAGTCACAATGATTCCTGGAAACTGAACAGGCCCTGAATGCCAGGCCTGAACAGCTAGCACTCGGTTGGGCCAGGGCAGTGCTGCCTCACTTGGGCCCCTGTTGAGGCTCCCACTGGGGCCAGGCTCAGTGCCATGGTTCTGTCTTCCCTGTCAGACTGTCCTGGGGTAGGAGGGAAGGGGCGCATCAACCCAAGGGCAAGCTTCCTGCTGCTGCTGTCTTTTGGTTGTCAATGCCTCTGTTCCCTGCTGGGCTCCTCTGAGGAAGCTTGCTGGGTAGCACATGGATGGACGCCTGCCCAGCCTAACTGCAGCCACTTCCTCCACAGGTTAGCCTTCCCTGTGAGATTTCAGCAGTTTCAGAATAAATGTCTTGGAGACCAAACAACAGGAAGCCACAGGGCAGGGTGAACTTGAGGACAGGAAGCTGCTGATCAAGGTGACATCAGCCCCCAGCATGGCTGGTAGATATGACAATCAGAGGCCCTTCAGGAGGTCGGTCACCAGTTAGCCATGGGGCTCAGAGTCAACCAATCACAACCTGTGTGCCTGGTTAGGCACTGACACATTTTTGGCGATGGTTGTAAGAAGCTAAGCACTGTGTGGAGGCCCAATGTGGGCCGAAAGCCAAGTGTCAGTCACAAAGACTCATTAAAGAAGTTCTGGCATGTTCTCCTGTTGGAGAATCCCAAAGGCATCCTTGGGAAGGATGCCCAAGGATGCCAGTGAACAGACTGGTGGGTAGATTATGCCCACTGTGTGAAGGCAGAAGATGGAGTGCATTGAGGGAGGTGAGGGGATACCAGGGGCCAGTGGCAGCATGGGTCAGATGGGATGGGTACTAAGGCTGGTTCATTTTCCATATCTTTTTTTCTCTTGGTCTTATTACATGGCCCAGGCTGACCCAACACTATGTATGCAGCCTGAGCTGACCCAGTCTTTGTGGACATTCTTCAAGTATTAGAACTGACTTTATTTTCACTTATCATCTGTCCAAACAGTGGTACACAATTTAAACATGAGTATTGAATATAGGCTGGCTCAGTGGCTTCTTTGCTGGAGAACCCCTGTGTAATTTTCACTGCGTGACAGTGGCCATTCGTGGATGCACTGCTTTTGCCGATGTCATGCCTGCCCTCAGCTCCTCCTCATGGATGGTCTTAAAAGCCAGCTTGGGTTTCCATCCTTCTGCTGAGGGTGGAAGTGTCACAGTAGTTAGCAGTGCTAAGGGCTGAAGCTTCATGGGGCGGTGTGGGTAGGGCGGGGAGCAGCAAGCATTACTTCATTTAACTCTGATGAATGATCTCCAGGGTTATTTAGGGAGACACCCCAGCTTAAGGCATGCTTCAGTGAACTCCTGAATATTTATTAGCAGGGTGTTAAGGAGTAGGGCCACGGTGACATGTGGGTAGATGCAGGCAATGGGGGCAGGGTTAGTGACCTGTCCTGTGGGATGGGTCAGCCAGGGCTGGCCTTGCTCCACTGCTCTCTGGTGCACCTTGGTCAGTCCACAAAGGCAACACTTCACCTGGGCCTCGGTGAAGAAGATGGGCTCTAGTCGGGGGAGGATGGGAAGGGGGAGGGCTGTTTTCCCTGTGGCCTGAAGAACAGTGAAGTTTCAGGGACAGAGGCTAAGAAAAGTAGGTTGTGCAAAGGGCCTGGGGTAAAGGGGCGATTATGGGCCCACAGCAGGGCCCCACAGTGGACTGCAGTGGGCTCAAGGTGTAACAGTGGTGACTACAGTTTCCCACTAAGCATGGTGGGGACCTGGGCCTGTCTATGCTGGATAACCACTCCGAGCCTCAGTTTCTGTATGCCCAGGGAGAGCCGAGGAGAGGAACAGGAACCGTACCTGGGGCAAAGGTGTCAGCAGCTATATTATCATCTTTATCATCAGCGAGGAAGAGAGCTGGGCCAAGTTCTAGGCCAACTGGGCTGGGCTTCTGGTCTTCTATCCAACTACAGCCTCCCTCTTGCCTGCACACCCCAGCTGTAGAAGGCACCTCTGGTAAAGCCCTGCTGCCTTCCTGGGTCCTATCCAAACCTTTTGTGGTGAGCTAGGTCTCTAGAGATGCTGTCTACCTTCTGGGCCTAGCGGCTTGGCCTTGCCATCCCCACAGCTGGGTGTACTGTAGGATGGCCATGTCCTGACTCTGGATAGCAGTAGTGAGCTGAAGGTGGGTGGGCTGGTGATGACGAACCTTGCTGGGCCCTGAGGGCAATGGGAGTTCAGAGACACAATGTTCCTTTGGTGATCTATCGGCTACTGCCAGGGCTGCCGATGGCCGGGTGTGGCTGGGCGCTGGCAGTGGCTGGTGCTCAGGGTGGGCAATGATGACAGGTCGAGAGGAGGGGGAGCAGCTAGGAGGAAAAGGTGAACTCCCGGGAGACCCAGCAGTCCCATTTCTTGGGCTCAGACTGCAAGCTGTGATCTCTGCTGGGTTTCTCCCCCCAAATGCTTCTCCTATCTCAGGGGCTCAAACAATTCATGCTCACCGAGCCACAGACTCCATGCTCCCCCTGACCCAGAGGCTCTGTGCTCCCCCTGACCTAGAGGCTCCATACTCCCCCTGACCCCGAGGCTCTGTGCTCACCCTGATGCACAGCAAACCTCACAAGCTCCCCCTGAAAACCTCTTGGGAGTTGGATGGTTTTGTACCATGCCTGACAATCCTGCCTCAGGCTATGTGTAGCTGTTCCCTAGGCTTACAGTGGTCTGACGGTCTACCCTTTTACTTCCTCAGTTTGCAGGCTTCTATTCAAACACTGTCTTCTCAGTGAGACCCCGCACCCTACATATAATAGTGCTTTCTGGGGTTGGAGAGACGGCACAGTGGGTAAGCCCACTTGCCAGGAATTCAGGGGACCTGAATTCATACAGAAGCCAGGCATGGCTGTGCATGCCTGTCATGGAACTATTAGAGGGTGGGGACAGCTCAAGATACTGTGAGCCTGAGGTGTAGTGAGAAGGCTGGGTAGCAGCAGATGCCTTTAAACCCAGCACGTGGGAGCCTGGTGGAGAATAAAATGGAGAATGATAGAAGGGGACAGCCAAGTCCTTGGCTTCCATATGTATTTGCATGAGCATGCGCATGCACACATACACACACACACACATGCACATACACATGCACACACACACATGCACACACATGCGTGCACACACACACACACACACACACACACACACACGCACATGCACGCTCACCCAGGTGTTCTCACACACTGGACGCATGTGTTTCTCCACAGAGCCCACACGGCTCCTTCATGTGCTTTACACTCACCTGTTCATTTGTTTGTGTGATCCTCTACACTGGGATGTGAGTTCCAGGAGCGCGAGGTGGGTGTCTTCCCTTCTCCCCCTCTCAAGGATGGACCTTTCTGACCTTGGAGAAACAAAGTCAGATGACCAGTTCTGGCAGGGCTCTAGATTGGGGGGACATAAACTGGAGTTGGGATCCAGTGGGGTAGGTACTGAAGCTTGGGTCTGTCAGATGAAGGAAAGGATGATCTGGCCAGTAGGAGGCTCTTGGGAGCCAAAGGATGCTGGGCACATAAGGAGCCTCCAACCCTGCCTGGGTGCTGGGGAGTTTACAGAGCAAAAGCCAGGGATGATCAGCATGGAAGGAGGCACCTTCATGGAGGTCACAGAGGGTCTGCTGCTGCTCAGGTATACTGATGAGTTTTGAGTGGTGCAGAGATCACAGGGCTACCACCCCATGGTTCTGGGGGAAGGTGAGATGGGCAGGGACAAGCACCTATGAGTGGTGCTGGGTACCAGACTGGGGGAGGTCAGAAAGCCCTAGAAGGAAGGGCCCAGAGGATGGGTGAGGGCCAAGCTTGATAGTGGGCAGAGAAACAACAGGATCTGAATGAGCAAGTAAGGTTTGCTCAGGAGCCCCAGCTGCTCCAAGGTCTAATTCTATAAGTCAGCTGCCTGGCTTCTCCCCGGTGGCCATCTAGAATGTTCTGTTTCTTTGCATCTCTCTTGTTAGTATAAAGTGGGAAGAATGTGATGGGGGATGGGGGAGATAGTGAAAGGAGAAAGGAGGAGGTGTGTGTGTGTGCATGTGTGTGTGTATGTGTGTGTGCATGTGTGTGTGTGTGCATGTGTGTGTGTGCATGTGTGTGTGCATGTGTGTGTGTGCATGTGTGTGTGTGCATGTGTGTGTGTATATGTGTGTGTGCATGTGTGTGTGTGTGTGCATGTGTGTGTGCCCACGAGTATAGGTGTCACTAAGTGTTGGTGGCTGACATATGCCCACATCCTAACCCCAGGAACCTGACAGTGTGACTGTGTGGGCAAAGGATCTTTACAGATGTATCAAGGACCCTGAAATGATATCAACCTGGGTTGGCTAACTCGTAGCTTGATGTCCAGTATGTTTATTAGAAACAGGGCCGGGAGATCTGACAGAAGCTAGCTGAGGTCAGGGTTGAGGCAGCCTGAAGTAGGGGGATGGCGGGGGCCGGAGTAGTAATCCTGGGACTGGGATGGGCTGACCTGCCCGGCTCTGGTCCTCAGCGTCCCTACCTGCTAAGAGATTTTTCTGTGGTCTTAAGCGCCAGCATGTGACTATAGACTACACCAGCCACAGGACACTTGCATAGGAGGAGGCAGAAGGTAGGTGACAGAGAGACAGTACCAGGCTGAGCAGGGATGGTGCAGAAGCTGACCCTCCCCCTCCCAGGCAGACCATCCCCCACTTTGCTGGCAGCAGAGTCTCACAAGGCAATGGGGATGGAGAGCCAGCTTGGATACAAGCATCTATGAATATATAATATAAATGAAGTCTACAGTTTCCTTTGTCTGTGGCTGTGAACTCGAAGGCCCTGGAGGCCTTTTAAAAGTGAGGAGAAACTGTATGGTGTGAGGATCTACAGATCCTGAAGTTATGTGCATGTAGGTCTATGCTCAAGGGACACTGGGGCAAGACAACTTTCCTGGGATTATTACATCATAAAGTAGCAGAGTGTCATGGAAGGCCAAGGACTTGAGGCTTGGCCAAGTAGCTCCCGATGACCATGGACTTTGGAGGCTTCTACCCCACAGGCTGTCTGCTTCTGTGTGATCTAGGATCAGCCTGTCCTTGGAACAGATGCTTGTGTCCAAGAGCCTGGATTCATGATAGAGATAAGTGCCAGCATGGAGAGCTGTGATCTGGGCTGAAGGTCCCTTAGGGCCACCAGCAGACAGGGCCGGGAAAGGCTGGGCAGCAGAGGCAGAGGGCCCTGGGGGCAAACCGAGGAAGCAGGCCTGGACAGGGACTGGACAGGATATCTAGAGCTCAATTACAGCCTCTCCTGGGGGAGTTCAGATGGAAGGTCAAGCCTGATGGATGTCACCCAGGACTCAAGGTGGCAGTTAGGGTCCTCTGCTGATTTCAAGGGATAGGGGGTGGATCATCAGGACCCCTGTAGGATGTCTGCCCAGAGAAGAGTGAAGCCAGCCTATAAACTGACCTTATAAGCAGGCCCAGGGGATCTGGGAGGACCATGGACATCTGGGAGAATCCCATGGATCATTTCTACGGGCAATTCCCGGCTAGGGCATATTGTCACTCATAACTCGCTCATTCACAATGAGCCTTGGCTAAATCAAGAGACCCCAAGACTGTTTCCAGACTATCTGAGCCCAAGCTGTCCCTGGATCTAGACAAAAAGCCACTGAGGGCCACAGAACCAGAGGAGAGTCTGGGTGGCAGATATGACAGTCAATAAGGGCATGTAAGATGAGCAGCTTCCAGCCCGGCTAAGATGGGGTGACTGTAGTCAGTTCCAGCGCCCAAGGCCCTTGCCACATATTTTAAGGCCATTTTTAACTGCGGTTCCAGAGTCTCAGTAAACCTATTTTTATGGGAAGACAAAGACTTGGGGCTCTTAGCACTCTCTTGGGATTACCCAAGATGTGCTGCTTTGGGGCCCTATTTAGCCAACTGTCTCAAAGAGCTTGGCTACCAGCTTCCTGAGGGTCCCCCTACCCTACTGTCCCCAGACTCCAAACAGCCCCCCACCCCTTCCGGCCTCAGTTCTTCTTACCTGATGTTGAACTGCTGGTGGCAGAGCCTGTAGAAGGGACTGCTGGTGGGGTGGGGGAGAGGCACAGTGCAACTGGCCATCCCCCAGGGGACCCCACCCCCATGAGGCAACAGGGAACCTAGGAGACAGGAATGCAGGGGCTATTTGTTACATCACAAAGACCTGACTGGTTTCAGATAGTGGTGCAGCCTCTGAGGGGCTGGGATCGTGAGGCCAGCCTGCCACTTCTGCCTGAGCTGGTTCCTGGTGTCTGGGCAGCTACAGCAGGGCACCTTAGGAATGAAGCACCCTGCTAGGTGAGCTAAGGCAGGTGCGGCGATCTCTGGTGTGATCCATCTTGCCCCCAACCCTCATTGCTAGCCCCAGCTCACCATGTAGGACCTGCCTCCTAGAGCGGCCTGCAGGTGACAGGCAGGTTCAGGTGTTTGTAGTTCAAAGGCAGGGCTGGAGGAAGACAGTGAAGGAGAGGAGACCCACAGAGGCTGTGTGAGAGGAGGGAGGAGGAGGATGACGATGAGGAGGGTAATGTGGGGCTATACAGAGGGGGAGGAAGGACAGAGGGAA
>PVIH01021372.1:0-29900 GCA_004025045.1 Sigmodon hispidus | reverse complement strand
TACTGTTTTTTTTTTGATAAATACAAAATAAAGAAGAAAAAAAATAAAAAAAAAAAAAAGAAAGTACATCCTTCCACAAAACTTTGCCTTGATTGTTGGGTTCTGACGTCATATGACGTTCTGCAACAGTTTCATTTTTATCATTTAAATTTAGAAAATTTATAGTGAATAAAGCAAGAGAGAGCCTTTGTTTGTGGGTGCAATTCTCTGCTATTCCCCCTTTTGTTTTTGAAGCAAGTCCTTGAGAGTACAATGCGCACGCTCTAATATCCCTTGCCCTTGTGGATTATAGGGCAGGCCTGTGATAAGTTTCACTTGCACTTTGTGACAAAATGAGTCAAAACTCTTAGATGCATAGGCTGGACTGTTGTCTGTTTTCAGTGTATCGGGCTTGCCCCAAGCGGCCCAAGCTTCAAGGCAATGGGTAATGACATTGTGAACCCTTTCCCCAGAAAGAGGTGTAGCGTGCATTACCCCAGAACATGTATCAATGGAGACAAGCACATACTGAAGCTTTCCAAAGGATGGAACATGGGTAACATCCATCTGCCATATTTCAAGTGGAAAAATACCTCTGCGATTAACCCCTATTTTCTGATCAGGCAAGAATTGCACACAAGCAGAACAGCTTTTCACAATATTCCTAGCTATCTCCCTAGAAATTTTAAATTTTGTTCTTAAAACAGCAGATGAAACACGATATAAGCTATGAAACTCTCGCGCTTGTGTTTCAGAGTGTTTCAGGAACCTTGAATAAGGATATACAGGGATGGAAAAAAAAATTCAGAGGGAAAGCTGAACAAAACGTAAATATATGTGTAGCATTCTTATTTGCACATCACCCTTGATAAGTCATGCTTGTGATTTAGAGTACCTGGCTGCTCTTCCGGAGGTCCTGAGTTCAGTTCCCTAAAATTCACAGGAAATGGATATATTTGGAGAATAACCTTCTGAGCAAGGTATCACAAACCCAGAAAGATAAGCAGGGTATGTACACACTCATTAGTGGACTTTAAAAGAAAAAAGATGTCATTATATACAAGAGCTCAAGGCTATTATACAGTTAAATGACACAGTGATTCACTTCTGCATTGAAAAATGAACAGCATGAATGGGCTTTTTTTGCAAATTGGGAGATCATAAGAGTAAGACAGGAGCAGATACAACTATTTATCTCTCAGAATGATGTCCTAACATGAATACCCAAAATATCTGTGTTTTAAAGTACTTTACATACTTGGAACTAGGATTTGATCCTGATTGAATCTTATTCTTTGTAATCATAACATTCAGCAGTACGGAGGGGATGCAGCAGGCAGGCACCAGCTCTTGATTTGGCAAAGACTGTCCTGAGATCCTGAACAAGCTCACTACTTACAACTCTAATTTTTTTCTTTTGAAAAGAAAGAATTTTTCCACACACATTATAGAATTGTGATGAGAATTAAAAATAACAAGTAATATGCCAGGAGCAGAAACATCTTCAGTAGACAGAAACTATTATTGCTGGTTCTGAAAAGAAGTCCCCAAAACCTTTGGCAAGGTCTGTAGGTAATATAAAGAATAAAAGGCACTGATAATTTTTTAAAAAAAAAGAAAGAAAGAAAGAAAGAAAGAAAGAAAGAAAGAAAGAAAGAATTCTTGGTATGAAGGGGTCACCAGTCATATGATAAAGCCAAACATGGCTCCGAGAGCAGACCTAGAGCCATGTGACTATGGGTTGAAAAATAAAATTCTGAAAATTTTCATGTTTTGTAAAGAATTCTTGCTTGCAAATGCTGGAAATTATTGCACTGTTGTAAATCACAAAGTCAAAAGATTTTGTTGTTGCCTAAATCTGGGTAATTGGAAGAAAGGAGAAAAATCCCTTTAAAGAGAAAAAGTAACAGTTATTATTTACTTTGAAATTTATACAAAATCTGATTTTAGCTATTCTACATTTTGTCTTTTAAAATGCATCTCTGATGAGAAGAAAGATTGCATATTCATCATCACCTACCTTGGATCCCAGTGGCAGTAACTGGAGCCTTGTCAAACCCTCTGTAATTCTAGAGCTGTGGAAGATTTCTCTCCAGAAAGAATTAATCCATAAAGTTATTCTATGGGATCTGACAAAGCCAGATTTATTTTTTTCTCTTCTTGTTTTTAGTGTATTTCTTTTATAATAACTTTATATTTAAAAGTTTATTTTTACATAACAATCACTGTTTCTCCTCCCTTTCCTCTTCCTAGTTATCCCCGACTCCCACATCAACTCCTCAGAGAGAGTAAGGACTTCCAGGGGAAGTCAATACAGTCTGGCTTATTAAGCAGAGCCAATATCAAGCCCCTCTTCCCAGTTCAAAGCTGAACGAGGAATCTCTCTATAGCAAAAGGTTCCAAAAAGCCAGTTTATGTATTAGGAATAAATTCTAGTCCCACTGCCAGAGGCCCCTAAAACTTTTCAAGCCACACAACTGTCATTCACATTCAGAGGGCCTACTTTGGTCCCATGCAGTTTCCTCAGCCATCAGTCCAGAGTCAATGAGTTCTCAATAGCTCAGGTCAACTGTCTCTGGGTTTCTTCATCATGATATTGGCCCCTTTGCTCATATAATCTCTCCTCTCTCTCTCTTCAACTGGACTGAAAGCTTGACCTAGTTCTTAGCTATGAATCTTTGAATCTGCTTCCATTAGTTGCTGGATGAAGGTTCTATAAGACAACTAAGGTGGTGATCAATTTGATTACAGGGGAAGGCCATTTCAGGCACCCTCCCCACTACTGCTTTGAGTCTTGGCTGGGGTCATTTTTGTGAGTTATTGGATATTTTGCTAGCACCAGGTTACTCTCTAACCTCACAATAGCTCCCTCTATCAAGATATTTTATTATTCTCCCTCTCTGTCTCTCCCCAGTTCAATTGACCCATGTTCAATGTCCTCATTTTCTCGTCCTGCCGCCCTTACTCTACCATGGTCCCAACTTACTAAGGAGATCTTATCTATTTCAGCTTTCCAGAGGGATCCATGAATATTCCCCTTTGAGTTCTTCTTGTTACCTATCTGCTTAGGAATTTTGGATTATAGCTTGGTTATTCTCTGCTTTATGTCTAAAATCCACTTATGAATGAGGACATATTATGTTTTTCTTTCGGAGTCTGTGTTATCTCATTCAGAGTCATTTTTTCCCTGTTCTATCCATTTGCCTGCATAATCATAATATGTCTTCTTTTTCTTTCCTCACTCCATACCCTCCTATATAATTTCTTTATCTTTTTCAAACTTATAGCCTCTTTTATTTTTTCCTATTAAAACCTTACTTTTGTATGTAAATGCATATATATTCACAAAATATAACTTGCTCTCTCTATATAATGTTACTTGTCTTGTATGCTTTCAGGACTAAACTTTTGGTATTGCATAACTAATTATATGTTCATTCATTGGGAAGACCATTATCCCTCTCTCAGTATTCCTTAGTTGCACATAGTTCTTTGCATATGGTTAAGGCCTTGGGAGCTTTCACCCTGCACTTTCACATGTGTGTTGGTGTCAGTCTTATTCAGCTAATGTTTATTCTTCCATGTTGTTGAGACTTTATATATGCCGTGTAGTTTGGGCATTACCAGCAAACAACAAAAGCTCATCATTCCTAAACTTTGGCTCTTTCAATCTCTGCCCTCTTTTCTTCAATGGCCCCTTAGTTTTAGGTATGAAAGTATATATATACATACATACACACACACACACATATATGCATATACACATATATATATATACACA
This sequence comes from Sigmodon hispidus, assembly GCA_004025045.1. Lineage (NCBI taxonomy): Eukaryota > Metazoa > Chordata > Mammalia > Rodentia > Cricetidae > Sigmodon > Sigmodon hispidus. Next base: position 26,140 of record PVIH01021372.1, on the reverse strand, counting down.
ATAGAACTGGGCTTTACAACTCTGTATTTTCATTGGTTGTAATTAATATAGTATTACCTATCTGTTGCAAAGAGATTCTTTTTTTCTTGATTAAGGACTGTACTCCCCTGTGGGTATAAAGACAAATGTCATTTGGTTTAAGCTTGATTCAATTATGTAGGTTCTGGAGGCAGGGTATTGTGTATTGCATCTAGTGGTAAGAAACTTAGTAACTGAGAACTGAAGGCTGACACAGTGTTTGAGCATCAGAGCTATTTTCCTCAATGTCTGTGTATAGAAAATGCTATAGAAATGCAGTGAGTTAGCATTTCAATTCAGAATATGCAGACACTCTCAGATCAGATGAGACTTTTTTTTAACCTGTCCTCTACTGTTCAGTCAAACAACATTCAATTGTTGGATTTTATTCTGAGGATCAAAATGATGATTACAAAGCTTTTGTCATGATTGTGCCTTGAGTTTTTAGAGATCTGGAAATGATCTTGAGTAGAACACACAAGATGATTTATAAGATTTGAGTTCTTGATATGGATTAAAGTACAGAACATTGTTAATGAGATTTGAGCAAGATATCCTCATATTCTTTAGCTGTTGTTAATGTCTGGTACTCCAGGAGAAAAAAAAAATGTTGATCTTACAATTGTTCATTTTGGACATGCCAAGAACACTTTATAAGAGGTCATCATTCCAGCTTAACTGTGGTTATAGCTGTTTCAGAAAGGGGTTTCAATGAGAGCCCTGTAAAGCATATGGGTCAGTTTTGAATCCTAACCACTATAGAGAACTACAGAACAAATGATAGCTTGTCATTAGCTTAATGCCAAAGGTAAAAGAAAAGGAAAGACAAACTGAAGAAATGGTGACCATTTTAATTCAGAAAAATAGATGGCCCTATTTCACCTATTAGTCAGTGCCTTATCCTGAATAATATTCTAAAGGTCAGTATACTTAATAATTAGAAATAACATTATCAAACAGAAAACACTCCAAGACTTCAAGTAAGAGAACTTGCTGACATCATTTAGTTGGAGAAATGTTGCATTCAGTATCATCAACAACTATATTAAGAAAATTGAACAAATTATATAAAAATTTATTGTGGAAAAGAATATAAAATATATTTTTTTAACAAAAGAGAACTTACATATCTTGATTCCTGTCATATTCTTATACCAGTACTACACTAGTACACAAGCACCCTTTCCTCAAAATATATTTCAATAGAAGGCATTTGAAATTTGTTGTTGAAAAAACACTTGAGACTGCAAGAATATCAAATGTGTATCATGTATATGAACAGTGAAGTTTCTATTGTACTCATTACTTGTGGGCATATTGTAGTCAGCTGGGAATGTACTCCTTCTACCATCCAAGTACTCACCAGGTCTAACCCTGCTTAGCTTCTGAGATCAGATAAGATTGGGCACTTTCAGGATGGTATGGTCTTAGACAAATGTTCCCCTTCTCAAAGAAAATGATACATACAGCTGCAGAGGTACAATTAAGAAAACTATCCATAGATTTCTCTCATAATAAAAAATGGTCTTAAAATTATGAGCAACAAAAGTTTTCTGAATAACAAAAGATGAATAATTGATTCATTTGTATGTTCTTGGTCTGCTATGCTTAAAAACAAATTATCTTGCTTCATAAAGGGAAGAATTATACATTTAACCTTAATCAATTCAGTTGCAATGGAAAATTCAGAGAGATTCAACTGGTTTATTTATTTATTTATTTATTCATTTATTTATTATTTTTGGAACCTTTCCCTCCTCTATAACATGGGCTTTCAAATTACTAGTAAATTATATTAGCCCTATTTATTAGAGTCATATTAATAAAGTATATTCCAAATGAAGGAACAAACAAACTAGTCATGGATGAAGAAGATTCTCAAGTGAAAATTCAATAAAAATAATGTCCTACTTATACACCTGATATCAGTCACCAATGAACAATAATATAGAGAGTGAACTACCCTGAGAAACTTCTTCCTCTACAAATATTCTCAATATAAAACATAGTTATTTTTAAAACTTTCACTTAAGATTTACAGTATGTTTTATGAATATGTGTTTGCTTGCATAAATGTATGTGTACTGCATGTATGCAAGACTTCACAGAGGCCAGAAGAGGACAGCAGTGTGAGCTACCATATGGGTCCTCTGCAAGAGCAATCAGTGCTCCAAACCATTTCTCACCCATGTATTCAGACCCAGTTTCTCAATGTTTTGGAGAATATTAATTTGATATTACAGATTAATAAAGGTATTTAATGTGTGAGCTTTCTTGGAAAACTTCTTCTTAAAACTTCTTAAATCTAGGAATATTTAAAAGCTATATTACATTGATTACAATTATGACAGGATTTATAATTGACTTGAACATTATGCTTTTCAATGGTTTGAAGCAAACATAGACACCCAGAACAACATTCTATATAGGGAAAAATATCACACAGAAAATAAAATAAGAGCCAGGGATGAATCAGATGCAGAGACTATGGATAAAAAATAATTCAACATAAAATGACCAAAAGAATACAAGTTTTAGATGCTCAATAAAATGTGAGAATTCAAGAGTACCTTCATTTGTGCCTGCAATTTTTACATACATTTCCCATTTTTAAATAGATTTTGATAAAATATACTTAAGAGTAAAATTTTATACATTTAATTTTGTTTTTAAATTATTGTATTTTTATCATGATAAAATTATATTATTTTCCCCTTTCCAAGTGCATTCTCTTCAAATTCATTATTTTTTAATTGCTGTTAAACACACACACACACATACACACGTGCGCGCGCACACACACACACACTCCTAAATATAGCTATAACTTTGTCTTTCTGTATAATGTTACTTTATGCATTTGCATTTTAAGACTACAATAAATCCTATAAAAATTTTGATTAATCATGTGCAGTTTAATTCAGTTTACTTGCAATTACACAAAACACATATTAAACATTCTTCCCTATTGTAAGAATTATTTACTAACATCTGATTATAAAAGAATTAATATTTATTAAGGATTTTATATAAAACACTCACTGATACAAGATTGAACCTTGAGGCAATTCCTGGAGAACTGTTCCAGGAGACAGCTGAGGGCAGCAGAGACAAGTGTGCAGGAGACAAACAGAAAGGGAGGCAGTGTTCACCTGGTATTAATCAGGCCTGGCCATGCCCTGTGTATGGGTCCTCAAGGCCTAAAGACCACCCCTCTAAGTCAAGGTAAAAAACACCTGATTCCACTACACTTCCTCAAACCACAAACACACCAAATGAATAAAAAATAATAATTAGGCATGTGTGATATTTTGAATAAAAATAGCCTGCATTGACTCATATATTTGAACATGGTCCTCAGCTTATGGGTTTTTTTTGGTTTATGTTGTTTTTGGAAAGAACTGACAAATGTATATTTGTAAGAGGTATGTCCCTCGGAATTAGTTTTGAAGTTTAAAAACGATGACTCCTAATTGTGGATCACAATATAAGCTTTAGGCTGCTGTTCCAAGACCATACCTGCCTGTCTGCTGTCATGCTCCTCAGATTGAGGTTTATCTCCTATCTATCTAGATGGTAACTGTAAGCTCCAAATAAACCTTTCATTTCATTGTAAGTTTCCTTGGAAATAGAATTTCACTAGAGCAATATAAACTAACTACATCACATGTTGTTATCAAGGAGTGAATTATTACTGCAAACAGCTTGACTATCTTGTTTTTTTGTTGATCTTGTTTTGTTTGGGGTTTTCTTGAAGAAATTCGAAAGTCTTTGGGAGTTTGGACTAGAAAATAAATTTAATGCTGAATACTATAAGCAGAGATAAATGGGCAACCTAATAGGAGTTTGGAGGAAAGTAGTACTGATAGCTATGTAGACTGTAGAACCCTAGCTCAAGAAGTTTCAAAAAAGAAAATTATTTTAGAAGCCATGCTTGTAATGTTTTAGCAGAAAATGTGGCTGCCTTCCCTGACCTAGTCCTAAGAATCTGCCTGAGGCAAAATTATAATGTAATGGACTAATTTATTCTGGAGGCAATTTGTAGGCATCATAATGTTGATTCTGTCTTATGGTTATTAGTAATCACTCTTTTATGAGTCTACAATGAATAAGAGGAAATGAGGCAGAAAGGACATAAAATGTATAATTTGAAGGGCTAAAAAGTACCATAGCCCAGGTTTGTACTGGTAAAGGTTAACAGATCAAGGTAAACCCTGGTCAACATTAAGGTAAAGAGATAGGATACCCTCAGGACAAGGCCACATCCAAAAATCTTTCAACTTTTTCTAAAAGAAAAAGACTTTCATTTTATTTACTTTTTTTATTTTTATAGAATAAAGTCTCATTTTTTTATCCATGTATCCCCTTGTTCCAATTCCTTTCCTCCCTAAACCTCTCCTGGTAAGCCTTAAGCCGCCCTCCTCCCCACTCTTCAATCCCCTCCCTAGAAAGGGTAAAATGTCCCAAAGTGGATCAGCTCAGCATCCACTCCAGCCACATTTAGGATTTCCTCATCCTAATATTAAGACTGGGTTCGGTGTTCCTCTAGAGGGATTGGGCTCCATCATGCCAGTCCATGCACAGAAGCACAGTCTGAACTCTCTCCCCGAGTCTCCACATATTGTCCATGCAAGTGGACAGTTGCCTATCCTTGGAGAGGTTAGTTTCTTTTCCAGATGACTCTCAGGTGGCAGCTCTTGGTTCAGTGCGGTCTGCAGAGCTCTAGCCAGCCATTACTGTGGGAGTTTTCCTTATAAACCCTATCCCCTTGCTCAATAGAGTCTCCTCCCCTGCTATCAGCTGGACCAGAAACTCAGCCCAGTGCTCAGCCATGTATCCCTGCCTCTACCTCTCTTCATTATTGGATGTAAGTTTTTTTTTTAAAAAAGAAAAATATAAGGAAGCTCCAAAAAATATGATTCAAGACAGCATTCCACATGGTCAGCTAAATTTGGTAGCATCATCCACATGATTCTGGATTTGCAGTCATGAAGGGTACAGCAATATTCCACTAGAATTGGGAAGAACAACACAGGTCAGGTAATATTTGCCATGAAAGTCTTTGTATAAGGAACTGGGAGCACAAAAAGACTTCAGAAGGTTTGAAAATGAAGCATCATTTGTTTTGGACAGCTCAAGATATTTGAGGAGCAGAGACATGGGAGAAGAAAAAACACACACAAAAAGGTGTTACCAGCCTAAGATAAAAAGTTTGTTCTATAGCCATCTACCTATTAGGTTACCAAAGGCTCCTGGCTATATTATATAATTCAAAATGCTTTTAGTCAAGCTTCAGTTTTTCTTATAATCTTTTATAGTCTCATTTCAGTGTCTAAGAACAAATTCTAATGTGTCTTCTGCTAAGAGATTTTTTCAATAAAAAACAGAATGTTTGAAGTTTTAAATTTTATTTATCATTAATGAGTTTGTGTAGAAAGGAAAAAAAAGATTTTTAGAAGTAGGTTTTCTTTTTTTTCTCATGACTTCTTGATATTAAACTCATGCATTCAGGCTTGCCTGGAAAATGGATTGATATAATAAACAACCTTGACCATCTAATTCCAATATTTTTCCAACATTCTAAAAAACAAAACATAGACATTTTTATGATGACCCCTATAATAAATAAATCTAAAATCAACTGCAAGTTCTCTATGTCAATTAGTGCACAAACTCTAGGCAATTCATTAAGTATTCAAATGCTTTAGGGATAGTTATCAAATTGTTTGCAATTCCATGGGGAGAATACATGAAGTTAAATAAAAAATCTTTAAATTGTTCCAAAAATACAGTATTAAGAAGTTCATGGGAAAAGAGAGACAGTTTTCACTCAATTGAAAAATAAGTGGAATGTTTGATGAGACTGTGTTGCTATTATCTACAGGAATAGCCACAAATGTTCTGAATTTTATATCTAATGTTTATATCTAATGTAAGAGTTTCTTTCTGGTTCACTTTTTTGATTCTTTCCTATTTTACCATAATGTTTGAGGATCATAGATTCTCTCTATATTTACTCTCCAACATTTAGAGATTAAATGTTCAACTGTGCATTAGTGTTCAGAAAGTATGTTTTGTAGAATGATAACTTTATCTACACATTTTAAAAGTGAATGAAAATTAAATTTAAGTATATGGAAGTTAATATTTTGGAGTAAAAATTTTAATATTTTCCATTCTCACTTTCTTCCAAATATTTAGGAATTTATATGACTTAGATGCTTGTTGCTACATTAATAAAAAGATGAAAGAAATTCACTACTATTTTTATAAGAAAATGAGAGTTTCTGTTTCACAAGGAAATACTGAAAAAATTTTTGATTTTTACATACTTTCAAGCACCACTTTTATAGTGTTGTTCAAACGGAATATGCTGTGGTATGTGAGTGGATTTTAAAAAGTATAGCAATATGTAATAGCCATTCTATAATGTAACCAAAGCTTGAAATGATAACAATATTAAGCATTGAATAAAAAAAGTTGATAAAAACACATTTTTTACCATATAACATCATTTATATGCAAGTTAATACATAGAAATTAATACTGCAAGTTAAACCATACATGATAAAACAATTGTAATTTTCAGTATTTCGTGATTACAACTCTCCCTTCAAAGAACTCATGAGATATAAGCTGTTTCTGAATCACATGTATTAAAAATATCTAATACTATATTTTGATCTATTTTGTCATGATTAATATTAGAATGATTTTGTGTAAGACAGAAAATCAGTGTCAGGACACCACAATCTCAAAGTGACATTTTATATGAGGTAAGTATATTTTTCCTGTTATGATATACATGATTATATATTGTATTAATATATATTATATATTAACATATTACATATTAAACTTTGATATCTCACTTTGTTGCATGAAGTGCATACATATTGGTAATTACAGCTTTTACTATAGTTTGTGCTTTACCCATTTCTTAAGTTTTTTTTGACAGTTGCTATTCACAGTCATTATTCTAATTATTTTAGCCTAATGTCATTTACCATCACCTGTGAAATATTGCTTAATTTTAAAGTTATTAAGATTATTGAAATATTTGTATTTGGTTGTATGCTTGCTTGTCTCTATAATGTACTGTAAAAGGAGTAAATTCTTCTGACTAAAGTACACAAATACACATATACATGCATACATAGATAATTAATGTATTTCATTCATTTTCTGTGGCATTGCACTCTTTAATAAAAGTTTCAAACACTGTAGAAATTCATGAAATTACTTATATAACATTTCAATTCTAATACATATTATACTTTGTCCAAAATATTTGTATGAGACTTAACTGCATAAAACCTATTTAAATGACCTTGTTTCCTCAGCCTTTTGAGATGTCTACACATTTTTCCAGGTTCCTAAACAATATATTTAATCAAATTTGTTATATTCAAAAACATATTTCAGTTATAATAGGAAATGTCTACAATAAAACTGTAATAGTTTTAGTAAATTTACACAAACATAAGTAATTCTAATTAAATTAGAATTAAAATTGTAAATGTTATAAGAAAAACAATGCAAAAACAACACTATTTTGCTTATCTCCATTTTAGTAAGACAATGAGAATCAGTGGGAAAAGCTCTGGGAACAGTTAAATGTTTATATCTTAACCAACATTTACTAATTTATTCATCACTTTATCACAGTAATAGAATTTAAGTCCTCCTACAGAAGAATGTACATATAGATAAAGCTATTTGCTGAATGTTTATCTGAGACTAGCATAAAATTTGTAATTCTAAAGGAAGAAGTAAGGTCAACCAGGGCTAAATGGTGAAGTCTAATCTCAAACAATCCTAAGCATATCATGATGTTCCGTAGTAGAGGTCTTGCTTAGTTTAGCATTATAATAGTTCCATGTATGATTCTCCGTAACATGAAAGTACAAAGAAAAATCTCCATATCTTAAATATCACCAAAACAAAATTATTTCATTTTTTCTACATAGTTAGAAGTTGATTACTTTCAACATAGGCAGAGTGGCACCTGTATATAACTTGTACAAGGTGGTCTTTGTATACATCACATATTGCATACCATGCTGTACACTGTATCTATATTACTAGAGATGCTTTTTGTTTATTTGTGAAGAAAGCTTCAATTGTTCTCTTGTAATATTCTAAATTTTTATATATGTCCAATATTTACAAGTGTTTTAAAAGGAATAATACCTGTAGTTATAAAAACAGTGCTTTGAAAAGATGATTCATTATTACAATTGGGCATTAAGTAATCAGAGCCTGAAATTTTATTGTTCTTTGTGATACTGAATGTATTGAACATCAATATTTCATGATTATATAAAAATATAAAAATATTATTTCAGTAATAATTTATTATGAACTTATCTAACACTAAAAATTTTAATATTGACTTTTAAATTATTTTATGTATTGTACCATCTACATCATGTTACCTAATCTACCTGCCTATTACACCAATCTAACTATTTTCATTTGTTGTCTATCTTTTCTTCTTCCCTTTCTTTCTTTTTTCCCTTTTTTATCTTTAAGTCCTTTCTCCTCCCCCCCCTCAAGTCTCCTTATTTCTTCCTTGCTTCCGTCCGATTTTTTCTTTTCTTTCTTCTTTCTTTGAATTAATTAAAGAACAAAATTTTGCTTCAGGCTGAAAGTTGGATTGAGTGTAGTGTGTTTAAACTTTGGAAGTTTTTAAATAATTCATTGCAAATAATTTTTTATCTCAAATCTATATGAAAAAAACCTGATAAACTAAATGAATTTTAATTAGAAAAATGCCTAATATAAAAAATACAAAACCATCTGTATTTTTATACTTAGTAAATGGCTTGAAGCATACAGTTTCTCAAATCTTTTGACTAAAGATTTTTTTTTTTTCTATCCAGAACAGAATCTGAAATATCCCTGGATGGAGAAAGGGAATCTCACAGTGCTGACTGAATTCATTCTGAAAGGGATCACGGACCGTCCTGAGCTGCAAACCCCACTATTTGGGTTGCTCCTTATTATTTATTTGATCTCTGCAGTGGGAAATGTAGGCATCATCATCCTCACCAAGGTGGACTCCAGGCTGCAAACACCCATGTACTTTTTTCTAAGACATCTGGCTTTCACTGATCTTGGATATTCTACAGCTGTGGGACCAAAAATGTTAGTAAATTTTGTTACAGAACATAATTTAGTTTCATATTATCTTTGTGCTACACAGCTAGCCTCCTTTCTTCTTTTTATTACTTGTGAACTATTTATTCTGTCTGCAATGTCATATGACCGCTATGTGGCTATATGTAACCCTCTGCTCTACACAGCTATTATGTCACAAAGAATTTGTTGGGTACTGGTGGCAATCTCATATCTCTACAGTATATTTGTATCTCTAATCGTCACTCTAAGAATATTCACTTTGTCCTTTTGTGGCTACAATATCATCAATCATTTTTTCTGTGATTGTATCCCCTTGATATCTTTGCTCTGTTCAAACACGCATGAGGTTGAATTGATAATTAGGTTCTTTGCAACTTTTGATTTGATTTCCTCTCTTCTGGTTGTCCTTGTGTCTTACTTGCTCATCTTTATAGCCATTCTGAAGATGAAATCTCCTGAGGGGAGGCGCAAGGCTTTTTCAACTTGTGGGTCCCACGTGACTGTAGTCACTGTCTTCTATGGGACTTTGATATTTATGTATGTGCAGCCTAAGTCCAGTCAAACATTTGAGACTGATAAAGTGTCTTCCATATTTTACACTCTTGTTATCCCAATGTTGAATCCCTTGATCTATACCTTGAGGAATAAAGATGTAAAAGATGCCATAGAAAGAACCTGGAAAAAGACAACCAACATCTTTTCTTAAAAGTTGCATACAATAATAGGCATAAAAGTATGCTTTGAATGCAAACCTACTTTGTTTTCTTCATAGCAAACACAAGTAGCCTCAATATATATTTCATCTACTTGAATCCTGGTACTAATCCAGCTTTATTTATTATAACTATATTAAAGGAAAAAAATAGTCTTTGTTTTCCCTTGGTGAAAAATAAGAATTGTATTAACAGGAACTTACTACAGACTATAGAGAATAATATTGGACTGAGGGTTAATTGAACATGAATATATGTGGCTAAATCCTACTATGATGCTTGGGAAAGTCAAAGAGGCCATGAATTATGTGTGACATATTTATCATTACAGTGAAATTTACAGGGTCCATTGTGTGTTGATAACTGTGGTTTCTGATATGAGTAATTCAGATTTTCTGTTTTAGGCTACAATTAATTTATATGGGTATTTTAAGATTAAATTTGATTATGACCTCAGAACTACTAATTGCAGCTCATGGTTAGAGTAATTCTTGAAAAAAGTTCAAGCATTTCTTCATGATAAATATAAATGTGCTTTGTCTTTCATACATGAAAATGCTCACTCTATATATTTAGCCATTCAGCAACATCTGTTCTTGAGTAACTCATGATATGTCTGTGCATAAGTGAATCCAACAGCTACTATGTTTATCTAATGTACTCACATTTTGCCTTAGGGCAGATCATGTCTTTACCAGTTGGACTAGATTCATACTGACTTTTTAACACTATTGTTATTTGATGTCTCTAAATTCAAATGATTTTTATTTAAAACCCAATAATTTTGGCATTCAGTTCTTTCATAAAATGCTTCTCAGTAATTAAGTTTGAAGATTGTCTTAAAGCTGGTATGTTTTGTTTCATCCATAAACTACATTCTACCTTTTCCCTGGGTTGTGTTTTATTTTTTATTTGATAATTAACTTAGATGAAACCATCAGAAATATTCTTTGTTTTGAACTATGCCATGTCTAAAGAAAGTGTGGTAGATTAAATATTTATGTACAAACTTGGCATGTCTTCCATACTTTCAGCATCCATTACATCATCCCTTCTATACTACTACAACTTATTATACAATTTGTAATGTTTAAACATTGGTATTTTATTTTCACCATGATCATATAGATGTCTTCCCTTAGTATGCAATAATTTACTCAATAAAATCATTTTAGGCACATACATTAGAGAAACTACTAAAATAGTAAAGGTCATAGATTTGAATTTTCTTTATTCTTTAGACTTTCATGCATGTATACAAAAATATGATCATATCTACATTTTACTTCTTAACTTCTTTTTCCATATCCCCATAGCACATTACCTCCTTAGTTTTAATTTTTTAATTATATATTTATATTGTATTATATTTTATCATAATTACATAATTTCCATCTTCTTTCCTTCTTAAAAACTCTTATTTATCCTTTCTTGCTCTCTTTCATATCTATACATTCTTTTAAAATAAATGTGGTTATATATATTATATGTTATATATAATCTATAGAACAGCCTGTTATATATCTAATATATATGTAGATATATTTTTAAATATCTCACAAAGTAAAAATAGTGTTTCCCAGAAAATCTTTTTTTTCCATTCTTTTGTCTTTCACATAGCTTGAATATTTTGTGATCTTCTTTTCTATGTTAGCATGTCTATTGGTATCCAGTTAATTTTGAAACACAAGATAGTTTGATTTCTTTTTTCCCCAACAAAAATGTACTTAATTGCATTAAAAATTATATCCCTCCTCTAAGATGAAGCCAAGATTTCCTTATTTTGCTGTCAGGAGTTTTTGACCACTCCTGCTTTAGAGTTTGACAGCAGCTAAATCTGATCCTTAGCATGTCTTGACAAATTTCACCTAAGCTTTTTGTGCGTCTACAGGTTAAAAATGAGAGCAAGTTTCTAAAAGGTTGAACTCTCATTCCTTGCCAAAAACTAATATTATCCTCAAGACCACAAGAAAGACAAAAGTTAATAAGGGGATTAAGAACTCCTCTTTTGCCATTGTGGTCAACAAATGTACCTAGAAAACTCTAGGTATTAGTCAGTTAATGTGTCTACATTTGGAGTTAAGTTTGGAAAGGTACAGTTATCAGTACATTGGTGTGAAGACAAAGTTAGATAAAGTGCAATTAAAAAGATAGCATTATACTGTGGGACTATGCTCTTGTACACTGTAAATATTTATCCTGTTACTGGTTTAATAAAAGGTTGATTTGCCAGAAATTAGAGAGGACATTTGGGTAGGGCTAGAAGACAAGGATAACTCTGGGAAAAGTAAGAGCACAGCAGAGATGCCAGGAAGTGAAATGAGAATATTGCTCTGAGAAAAAGTACTAAGTCACATGGATAATTATTACTTAATTTAAGAGTTAGTAAGTAATATGCCTGATCCATAGGCAAAGCAGCATATTAATATAATACTTTGTATGATTATTAGGGACTAATGTTCTAGAGTGCAGGGCTAGACCAGGCTTAAAATTTCTTACTACAGCCTCCTAAAGTATATACAAAAGGCACATTCAAAATAATTTCTCATAAGTTACATATATGACTTGACATTCAAAATTGTAATATCATTGCTGATTGCATAGACTAAAAAATAATACATAAGATAAATTAATAGGTACCATGAAATTGTTGCTCCCCTATTCGTTAATATAAATAGTTCCTTGGCAAACTTGTGAAAATGAGTAGTTTTCTCACTTTTTAGCCATTGATTATTTTTCTTTATGACTTTTATATATTTAATAACTGTTTCAAGTATGCCTTATGGAACTAAATAATTTTCAGAGATGAGAATTATGTCTGAAATTAATAGTATGTGCTGCTTTTGAAGGAACCAAGTAATTAGTTCCTAGTACCTATACAGTGTCCACAAACCCCTAGCACTCCCGTTCTAGGAGATAGTATGCCTTCTTCTGCCTCTGCAGTTATCAGACACACATATGCTATGTATATACACACAAAGGCAAGCATTTATACATATACAATATAAACAAATTTAAAAAAAAGTGTTTTACTAACCTGACATTATTAATTTTAAGCAGCAACTAGAAATATGTAGAAATAAAACCATTTTTCCATCCTGGATTCCTTCAATAATATCTCTGTTTTATATAAGGAACCTTTATCTACTTATATTTACATGGTGGGAATATTTTATCATGATCAATAATGCCCATCATGATTTCATAATAGACTGATGACTGTTCAGGTGTGCAAATGTATTCCTATATGCACTAACATATATCTATGGAAAATGTAATTAGGAACAATTACAAATCACAATATTTGATAAATGAATGTATTAAAATGTTGAGTTCTTCCCTGTTATATATAAAATATCAGAAGATAGATCAAATTGTAAAGCTTATAATTCATATAGAATTAGGTGCATCTATGTATAGGTTAAAACCAAACACTATTGTTCCGCTAAAGAAACAATCAATAAAATGACTCCTAATGACATCTGGCCATACTTCTTGATCACTGCCTTGCTCACTCATCATCAAACATACTCTCATTTGTTGTTCATTGGAGCTAATGCAGACTCATAACTGAACAAAAAACAGATGATGCAATATTTTAATACACTCCATTTTCACTGGGAAGTCTTTACAACTCAGAGCTTACAGAGATATAAATAAGGGAAGATAGAAAACTACAGAGACTATGACATTAATACAGAACACATACAAACTCACAGAAACTAGAGAAGCATATATAGGGCTTGCACAGGTTCAGAAGAGACTTGGCCTCAGTGATGAGAAGATTGAGTAGAGTTCAGTTTTCTACTTATAACCAAAAAGCTATCTCCAACTGACATCTATGAATGAAGAAAAAAATAGTTTCTTTTTTCCAAATAGATTTTTTTTCTAATGGGAATTATAAATCCCACACTTAAGAATAAGACCCATGCCCAGAAGAAGGTGGCAAACACACATACACACAAAAGACAAACTCAATACTGTATTATGATTTTTTTCTAGTATTGCTTTGTTTGGATACTTTTTTAAAAAAAATTGTATTATTCTTCTCCATATGTATTATGATTTCAAGTTCTAATCCCCCCTCATGTGTGAGTGTATCTGTGTATTAGGCTTTTTGCTATTAGTATTTCAGGTTTGTTTTCTTTATTTTTTTTCCTATTTTCTAAAGAGAGAAAAAATTGGATTTTTTTTGTTTGCCTGTTATCTTAAAAAGGAGAGAAAAACGACTTTGAGTTTTATGGGTGAGGGTAGAAGAGAGTCTGGAAGGACTTGAGGGAAAAGGAACAATGATCTGAGTATATTACATAAAAATAGTATTGTGTGGGCTTACATACACATATTTTTAGAACTTCCAAAAAAGAATAAGATGAAACACTGGACAGAGTTTCACCATACTTCTGAGTATAAAAGTTAAAGCTATACTGACAAAAATTTGGAATTAAATAGTAAAGTTATATAACTTTTTTTAAAACATTTTCTTTTCTTTTCTTTTTTTAAACTTTATTTATTTATTTATTTATTTATTTGCCTTGGTGTTTGCCTGGAACTGAAACTACAGACAGTTGTGTAGCTGCCATGTGGGTGCTGAGAATCGAACCCGGATCCTCTGGAAGAGCAGACGGTGCTCTTAACCACTGAGCCATCTCTCCAGCCCCAAGTTATATATCTTATAAGATAAAGGCATTATTTTTTATCATATCACTTTCATTGTACCCTTAAGAGTACAAAAGTTATAGAGCTACACTATCAGACAATATATTGTTGAGATATTAAACAAATTTAGAAAAGTTACAAAAATAAAAAATACATGTAAAATTTAGTATAAAACTTCCTTAAGAACTGCAGTTTCTTTTACATATTTGTGAAGAAATAAATCACATTTATTGTAACTATAAGAACCAATATGTTGGAAATAGTCAGCAAGAAAAAAATGACAGCCTACAGAATGGAAAAATGGTTTTTACCAACCATTCAAGTAACAGAGGATTGATCTCTAAAATATATAGAGAACTCAAGAAACTAGAGACCAAAACCCCAAATAACCCAATTAAAAAATGGTGTTAAGAAGTAAAAAGGGAATTCTCAGCAGAATTTCGAATGGCTGAAAGGCACATGAAAAAGTGCTCAACATCTTTTGCCATCAGGGAAATGCAAATCAAAACAACTTTGAGACACTACCTTACACCTGTCAGATTGGCTAAGATTAAAAACACAGATAACAGCCTATGCTGGAGATGACGCTGAGCAAGGATAACATACATTCCTCCACTGTTGGTGGAAGTGTAAACTTGTTCAGCTACTCTGGAATGCAGTATGGTGATTTCCCAGAAAACTGGGAATCAGTCTCCCCAAGAATCCTGCTTTACTACTACTATTCGGCATATACCTTAAGACACACATTCACACCCCAAAAGCATTAGCTCAACTATGTTCACAGCAGCATTATTTGTAATAGAAAAACCTGGATACAGCCTAGATGCCCCTCAACTGAAGAATGGATTAACAAACTGTGTTACATCTACATAATGGAGTACTACTCAGCAGTAAGAAAAAATGATAACCTAAAATTTGCAGGCAAATGGGTGGATTTGGAGAATATCCTCCTTAGTGAGGTATTATAAACCCAGATAGAGAAGCAAGGGATGTACTTACTCACTAGTGAACATAATATATATATTACATATATATATATAATTTTACATATATTAATAATAATACATATATATATAATTTTATATAAGAGCTATAGAACATAGCTAAGTGACACAGTGCTTCATTTCTGCACTGACGGTCTCTGGCAGGGGTGTAGGTGAGAGACTTGTTTTCTTTAAAGGGCTGGCCACAGGGAGTTTAATTATGCTCCAGTAAGTAAATGAGTAGCATAAATGGGCCTTTTTGTAAATGGAGAGATCATAAGAGTGGGTATGAATCTGAGAGGACTGATAACTGAGTTTGATGGGGTGCATGATGTAAAATTACCAAATAATAAATAAAAATATGTAAAAAAGAACCAATATCCCTAAGAACAAATTAATGAAAATATAAAAATGTCAAAACATTCCTATAAAAAGATGAAGTGGTATTAAAATCAAACCATGTACAATATTCATAAACTAGAAATTTAATATATAAGTGGTCCATTTAAGCAGCTATACTCACTATGGCAACAATGTCAACACCACAGATAACATCTTACAACAGTGATCAACAAATTCATTATCATTGATACCCGAGTCACAAAAATAGGTAAAATTCCACAAAAATGTGTGGACCCATCTTCTCTGAACCACACAATAAAATATAGCGAACTTTTTCTTGCATAAAATTGTTAAAGAAAAACTGTTAAATTGCCTGAATGCATAAAATACTATGTAGTTATAAGAATAAAGACATAAATGAAGGGAATAAAGAATTTTAGAGCCTAAAGATCAAACCATTTAATAATAAAGCCATTGAATTTTATGTATGTACACACTGACTTACAATCTAGACTGACAGTGAGAATTACATTGAAAAAATATTTCCAAAAACTTCCTCAGAAGATATGTTAACATTCATATTAAGTAAAGTATAAAAATGTGTTTTACTACTAATAAAAGTGAATTCAGAATTGTTTATGACTCACACCGAATACCTCAACCTGTTAAATGCCTGGGGTGACACATGGAAAATACTGGAGACCTATAAAAAATAAAAGACATTATGCATAACTATGTGTATGACATTAAATCAAACTAAAAGGTTCATAATAAGGAAAAAATTCAGATTATAATGTAAATGTAAAGCAATGGTTTCAATCTTCCTAATAATGTGTGTGACCTTTTAATACATTTTCATGTGTGGTGATGGCAGTCATAAACTTATTTCCATTGCTACTTGATAACCATAATTTTTGCTACTGTTATAAATCATAATGTAAATACCTCTGTTTTCTGATGGTCTTGAGAAATTCCTGTGAAAGCATTTTTTGATACAAAGGGGTCTCACTGAAATATTATAAATTGCTTATCTAAAGTTTTGGGTGAAATATTTGCCACCTATAAAATTTAGAAACAGGTATAGTTCATAATAAAAAAGAACTCCAAAAGTTCTCTAATTATTTAAGTAATATACAGTAAATCCATATGGAAATTTCCCTGAATAAAACACCTAAGTGAGAAAAAAATTAATTGTACAATAGCATTAAAAATATAAACCATAATATTACTTCCCCATATTTATTTATTTCAGTTAATTTATTTGTTTGTGTATATGTGTTTACATGCATTTTCACACACATACAAGAGTTCATGTTCAAAATATGCATATCAGAGACCATTGATGCCAGAAAAAAAGCATCATTGGATTTTCCTTGAGTCATAGGCTGTTTTGAACCACTATGTAGGTTTTGGGAATTAAACTCTGTAAAACCAGTCATGGACTTTTTGCCTGTTCTGCCATCTTTTCATTTCTCATACTTCCTCATTCTTAGAGTGACCATTCTTCACATGCTTGCTAATATTCTCTTTTAATAGAAAGGCACTTAAAGGATGTATAAAAATGAGGGATACTTGCAAAATAGATGTACTTATCTCTTGCTATTTCTAAGTCTCAGAAACCTTTCTATTAACTATGACTTAAATGGATTCTATGTAACCATCTATAGTTTTTCTATAATTTAGTATTATTTACATATTCATCCATATTATTACACACTATAGAATATAATTTTTAAGGCTAGAAGATAGTTCTGTGACTCTATGTAACACATTTTATATAACAATTCATTTATAAATGAATATTTAACATTTTTCTATTTCCTAATTAGTTAGAATTGAGCTATAATGAATTTGTTTTTATGAATATCTCTTTGATCTCATACTGCAAATAATTTTAGATAAAACCTCACATTCATTGGCTGGTCTTATAATATTAGTTTATTCAAAGTGAAATACAGGGCTGGAGAGATGGTTCAGCCATTAAAGACTGGGCTCACAACCAAAAATATGAAAGTGAAATAAAAATTCTTTCTGACAATTAGTAGACAGTCTCCAGGCATTTCATTAAGCATTCTGACATTGTAGGTTAATCAAGGAATTGCCTGGTAAATCCATGGGAGACTCTTGAAGATATATTTATAAGCTACCATCTAACAATCTGTGATAAATTATGCATGGGAGAATCAATGAGGAGTTTTGATCATAGGTAAGAAATTTAGTATAGTTTATGATATCAGTACCTACAGGAAAACACACAATTTCCTCTGTCTTTTAGATCAAAGATTGCTGACATATTTTATATCATTCCTGTTTTCTCTTCAACTCCTATAAAAAGACTTTCCAATCATTTTAAGTTAGAAAATTTTGATAAATAATTTGAAGCACACAAATTTTATTTTCTCTTAGAAAATATTTAATTTTCTATCAATGTGATATAAAATCTTACATGTACAAACTGTGAAAAGAGATAATGTAATATTTATTAAAATGTATAAATGTTATAAAGGCAGAAGTCTGTCATTTTAATATGAATTTTAAATTTTTAAATTTAAAATTTTAAAATTTCTAGTAGCAAATAATTGTGAACATTGTGTCTTCTATAATGAAGTAAAAGTATTTTAACTCTTAAGGTAAATAGGTAATTGCATTGATGGTAATGATGCAGGATACATTCATGTAAAACAAGTGTTTCACATCACATTGACATATAATAACAAGTACTTGCATTAAAAGAATTTTAATAAATTAGTTTAGTGGCACTGATAAAATATTCTTTATTTTGTAGTGATCAATCTACACACTTATAGGACACCTGGTTTAAATATTAAATTTGATTAATTGAAAAATAATAAAAATAGTATGTTGCATTATATTAAACTCTAAAACTACTAGAGTGAGTTATATGTACATGCATGCCTTTACCATACAAATTTACTGGTACATGCTAATCACATAATTTTATTTTGTAATATATATTATTATTACCACATCATCAGACAAAACAAAATAAATATGCAAGTTATAAATAGTTTTCCATTGTAATTAATATGATATGATATGATAATTTTCCAATATTGTAAATGTCTATCCTTTTTGTATTTATGTAACAAAGGCTTTTGGATGGGATGGTGTGGATGACCAAATATGGTCAATTATCTAAGTAACACTTTATGTAGAAACAATAAAAAGAATATTCCAAGTATAATGCTGAAAAATTGTTGATTTTATTTAGTTACCTACAGTTCTTATAAATATAGACAATAACACTTAAATAATTTCTAAAATACTGTTATATTATAATAACAATTAATATAGCATATAACTGCAAAAATTACAAAATTACCTTTCTTTTCTTAATCTACTCTTTCCTTCCTACTTTTCTTCTTTTCTTCCTTTCTATTTTTTAATTTTTAGAACAGTACTTATGGGGGTTGGAGAGGTAGTTCAGAGGTTAAGAGCACTGACTGCTGTTCCTGAGGTCCTGAGTTTGGTCCCCAGCAACCACATGGTGGCTGACAGCCATTTGTGATGACATCTGGTACTCTTTTCTGTATACTTACTGCATACATAATTAATAAATAAATCTATTTTAAAAAGTCACTTAACCCATTTAAAAAATAAAACAGGACTTATGTAGCTCAATCTAGTCTCACATCACATTCTCTATATAGAATGATGATCTTGAACTCCTGATACTATTGTCTCTATGTTCCTAGATTTAAGACTACAGGTATGAGCCCCAAAGCTTGGCTTCAGACTTTTTCTTTAAAATAGAGTATCCCTCTACTCAAAGCAAATTTTGTGGACTTTCCTTATATAAAACCAATGTTAAGGGTTATTTTTTACATAATTTAATTGGGTTTTCTCAGTCTCATAATGTATTTCATAGCAAAGTGCTTTAGATTTGATACATTAAAGTTAATAAACATCAGCTGTAATGGAATTGCCCATACTAGTAGAAAATTATTCCAGTAAAGTGATATAAATGCAACTGGAAATATTATTATATTTATAAATGTTGGCTTACAAGTAGTAAAAATCAAAAACACTGATTATTTACATAATGGGAGTCACAGAAGGACTAAGTCAGAAAATGATTGAGAAATTAGAAAAGTTATTTTCTCATAACCTTACTTTCCATCTTGTTATCTTTTTTATATTTTAAATTTTTATATAATATAGTTTAATCTTACTTTTTCTACCCTCAGTAGTTCCTAAATCATCCCCACACTATTACCTATGCAGTTTTATGTTCTTTTTCTGAAATGAAATTAAGCAAACCCCCAAAATTAATGCCTTTAGAATATTTAAAGAAAACTACAAATCATAACAAAAAAAGTTCATGAAAATGAATGAAATTTATTTTGTGTTGGTCAAGAACTTCTGAGTATGAGACCTTCCCTATAGAGTGATTGACAGACCTTTCATCACCACATATCAGTTCCTAATAGTCTTGTATAGGGGTAGAATTTTGTGATCCTTTATACTGACAAACTTTGTGCAAAAGACAATATGGTACACATCTACTTTTGGAGAATACCTCTCTGAGATACTTTGAATAACTACAAAGTAATATTAATAGCACTTCTGAAAGTAGACAAAAGGATCAGAGGCTCCTGAACAGCCTAGACTACACAGTGAGGCTCTTCTAAATGCTTCTTTAAAAAACAAAGATGTGTATGGTTGCTCAGAGCTAAAGTTTGGAAAATGCATGCAAGTACCTAGATTCAAACCTCAGTACACACAGAACAGAAATACGAATATTTGAGAATGATTTCATAATACCATTTCAATATTGAAATACCTAATCATTATTCCAAAGAATTTTGCATAGACATCTTTGGAATTTTTATATAATTAACTGTACAAAGCAATGCTTATCTTTTTTTAGTACATGTACCAGTTCTGTGTACATCTATCCAGTACTATGTTCCTCACATGAAGACAATTATCATATGTGAGCATGATACTTTTTATTTATTAGCCCAGTATTTACCAGGACAATTGCATCTTCAGTTGTATCAGCTGCTATAACAATTTTAAACAGCTGTACTATAAAGAGCAATTTGTCTACTGGCATGAGTGCTAGAAATCTACTTACATACTCTATTAAAACATTGTATGTTTTTACTGATAAGACATAGATCCAGGCATGTGAGCGCATTTGTTTTATCTTGTTATTAGAAAATTTAACAGAACAGGCCTGTGTATTATTGATATTATTGAGTTAATTATTGTTACTAAATATATTGAAAGTAAAAGAAAAGTACAAAGCAAACGTATTAGATATTTATTTAAAAATTGAAGTCCTGCCGATATTCAGTCATAACTTTAATTTTATTTACCTGTATCATCATATCTGCATTTGTTCTCTTGTACCATCTGTATATGTGTGCATTTATGTATGTATGCTTATATCTATCTATCTTTCTATCTATTTATCTATCTGTCTCTATATATCTACTTATCTGTCATTTATTATTTATTAAGTATAACTATAGATGTTTGCAAATTATATGAGAATTAATCATATGTTGTTTGGAGCTGAGTAGGAACCACATGTAGTGTTTACCAGATAAACAGTAGCAATTTATATTTACATTGGGATTAGCTAGTAATGTCTTGAAGCAGTAAAGTATTTTCTATAAATATACTATAAATGAGAAATATAAATTAACTTCTGTATCTATCTTTATATTCCTGTGAGTAAAAGTATTTATTTTAAATATTAAGTTAGAAATGTTAGATGTTTCTCACTTGTAGTCTTGCACAATAAATGTTCTTTGGGTGATAAATACTGAAAGATATTTAGTGTTCCAATTGCTCTTATTAATAACAGGCTGTATGATAAAGAAGAATGAAGAAACACAACCTTACAGTGGTGACTGAATTCATCCTAATGGGCATCAATGAAAACCCTGAGCTCCAGGCTCCATTGTTTGCGTTATTCCTCATCATCTATATGACCTCAGTGATTGGAAACTTAGGAATCATCATCCTCACCAATGTAGATGCCAAACTACAGACACCAATGTACTTTTTCCTTAAACATTTGGCTTTCACAGATTTTGTTTATTCAACAACTGTGGGACCAAAAATGTTGGTGAACTTTGTTGTAGAGCAAAATGCAGTCTCCTATTATCTTTGTGCTACACAGTTAGCTTTCTTTCTTATGTTTATTGGCAGTGAGCTTTTTATTTTGTCTGCAATGTCATATGACCGGTATGTGGCCATATGTAAGCCTCTGCTCTATACTGTCATCATGTCACATAAAGTATGTTGGGTCCTAGTTCTAATTACCTATCTTTATTGTATGTTTATGTCCCTTGTTGTCACCATAAATATTTTCTCTTTATCCTTTTGTGGCTACAATGTTATTAATCATTTCTTTTGTGACTGCATCCCTTTAATATCATTGCTTTGCTCAAATACACATAATGTAGAACTTATAGTTATGATATTTGCAGGTTTTGATTTGATTTCTTCCCTTATGGTTGTTCTTATGTCCTACCTGCTGATTCTCATAGCCATTCTCAGAATGAACTCTGCTGAGGGCAGACGCAAAGCTTTCTCCACCTGTGGGTCCCACCTGACAGTGGTTACAGTGTTTTATGGGACACTGATATTTATGTATGTACAACCTGAATCTAGTCATTCCATTGATACTGATAAAATATCATCCATATTTTATACCCTAATTATTCCTTTGTTGAATCCTCTAATCTATAGCCTAAGGAACAAAGATGTTAAAGATGCCCTACAAAGAACAGGGCAAAAAATATTCAAAGCATTTTTTTAAAATTTACATGTAAAATTAATTCTTCAAATTTGCATATGGACCCATTATACTTTCCTCCAGAATGTTCACCAAACACCAATGTGCTCAAAATGTATTTGACTACATGAATTCTGGTGCTAATTAAATTCTCATATACCATACTTTTATTATTGAAGAATGATTTCCTTCAGGAGATAATATATTCCAAACATAACACCCAGGCCTACAGAAAATACAAGCTGTTTTGATGTCTAAAGAGAGATAAGGAATATGAGTAAGAGAAAATACAGTATGTACAAAAGATACTTTAAACATTCTTGAGGAATTTTTATTAAAAATAATCATTCTGATGTTCGTATTTGCATTTGCTTCTGTTTTATGAAATTACAGTGTTTTTTATTTAGATCTGTTTTGTGTATTTGACAGTTTTATGTGTTTATATGAGGCATATTAATCATTGACACTTCATTTTTGATGCCCTCATCACACTGCCTCTCTCTGAAACCTTTTTTTCACAAATTCCCCTTCCTCTTTCACTTTTATTTAAAAAAAATTCCCATATCCAACACTGCTCTCTCTCCTGCCCCTTCTCCTAGTCCTCCCACAAAGACCCTCTTATTTGCTCCCCAGAAAGATCAAAGTGAATTGAATCCTAAGGTGAGTCAATTCTGTCTGACATATCCAGTTGATATGAGATCGAGTTCCTCCACCAACTATCAAGGCTCAAAAAGATGTTTCTCTGCTAGGCATGGGCTGCTAAAATTCAGTTCTTAGACATGGGATACACTCTGGTCCTACTGCAAAAGTTCCACCCTTTTTGACTATCATCTACTATCAGTGCATCTAGGTAGGTTCCATGAAGGTTCACTGGCTGTCATTTCAGAGTCTACGAGATCCTAGCAAAACAGGAGAGTATACTCCATTGGTCTCCCCATCATGATCCTGATCCCTCTCCTCATTCAATTTCATCTCCCGCTCTTCAGCTGGATGAGTAGCTCTACTGGGTGTTGAGCTATTGATCTCTTTCTGCATCTTTCTCCATCAGCTGCTGGATGAAGGTTATAATGGCAATTAGGGTGGTCATTCATATAATAGGAAAAAACCAGTTTAGGCACCGTCTCCACTATTGTTTGGAGTCATAGCTGGGCTCATCTTGGGGGTTCTTGGGGGTTCCATATCTCCAGGTTTCTCTCTAATTCCACAATGGCTCCCTCTATCAGAATATCCATGTCTTTGCTCTCCCTCTCTGTTGTTTCCCCAAGATATCCCATTTTCTCATATTTACTACTCACTTCCTCTTGTCTCATCCTCTTGCTCCCTCCACCCATATGATCACAGTTTTGTCAGGAGGTCCTCTCTAGTTTCACTTCCCAGGGTGATATATATATATATCTCCTGTTAACTAAGTATTCAGCAGATTATAGATTGTAGCCTAGTTATCCTTTGCTTTACTTCTAAAATCCAGTTATTATTGAGTACATTCTGCATCTATCTTTCTGGGTCTGTGTTACCTCATTCAGGATTATAATCTCCAGATGTGTTCATTTGTCTGCAAAATTCAGGATGTCATTTTTTTTCTGCTGTGGGGCATTTAGGTTGTTTTCAGGTTCTGGCTATTACAAAATAATAAGGCTCCCCGGGACCGAGTGCTGTCTGCAGAATCCCAGCGCACTCTGGAGAAGGGGCAGGTAAACTCTGCCCCTGACCACATCCACAGCTCCTGCTGAGGGAATTTGCACAGCTCCCTGCCACGACCTCGAACTGAGCGAACCAACTACAGGGGTCTCTGAAGGGCAGATTCAGACTCCGCCCAGAGGTGAGGAGGGGACACGAGGCCTCAGCACCTATATCCCAGCCTGGGAGGGAGAGTTGAGCTCCCATTGCTTCTGGTTCCCCTCCCGGGACCGAGTGCTGTCTGCAGAATCCCAGCACACTCTGGAGCAGGGGCAGGTAAACTCTGTCCCTGACCACATCCACAGCTCCTGCTGAGGGAATTTGCACGGCTCCCCACCACGACTTCGAACTGAGCTAACAAACAACTGTAGGGGTCTCTGAAAGACAGAATCAGACCCTGACCAGAAAGGTGACAGGAGGCACACAAACCAGAGTGCCACAACTGACCAGGACCCATCTAATCATGAACCACTGAAGCCATGGGCAAACGTCAGTGCAAAAAATTACATAATAATACAAAGGACAACATGGTAACTCCAGAAGAGAGTGGCAATCTTACAAATACAAGACCTGAACTGAGCAATGAAGAGGAAACTGAAGGAAGCAACACCAGAAATTCCTTTTTGATGATCATCAAAGCTCTCAAAGAAGATATGAAAAAAAGCCTTAAAGAAATAGAAGAAAATACAAACAAAAAATGAGAAGAGATGAACAAATCTATGAAAGAAACATGCCAGGAACTAAAAGCTGAAATAAAAGTTGAAATAAAAGCTGAAATAAAAGCTGAAATAAAAGCTGAAATAGAAGCAATAAAAAAGGTGCAAAATGAGGCAAAAATGGAAATAGAAAACCTGAAGAAAAAAGCTGGAACTACAGATACAAGCATAACAAACAGAGTTCAAGAGAAGAAAGATAGAATCTCTGAAGTGGAAGACTCAGTAGCTTAAATAGATATATCAGTCAAAGAAAATAGTAAAACTAAAAAAGCCATAACTCAAAATGTTCAGGAAATCTGGGACACCATGAAAAGACCTAATTTGAGAATAATAGGAATAGAAGAAGGAGAAGGATACCAGCTCAAAGGCACAGATAACGTTTTCAATAAAATCATAGAAGAAAACTTTCCTAACCTGAAGAAGGAAATGTCTATAAAGATACAAGAAGCTTACAGAACACCAAATAGATATGATCCCAAAAAAAACTCAGCACGCCACATTATAATCAAGCCACAAAACATACAGAACAAAGAAAAAATTTTAAGAGCTGCAAAAGAAAAGGGCCAACTCACATATAAGGGTAAACCCATCAGAATAATGCCTGACTATTCAATGGAAATGATGAAAGCTAGAAGGGCTTGGTCAGAAGTTATACAGATGCTAAAACAGTGTGGATGCCAAACTAGAATACTATACCCTGCAAAATTATCAATCACCATAGAGAGTAAACAAGGTATTTCAGGACAAAGTCAGACTGAAACAATATCTATCTACCAATCCAGCACTACAGAGAGTATTAGAAGGAAAACTACAACCTAAGGACCCCAGATACAACCACAAAATCACAAACAATCAATAAGTCTACAGAAGAATACTCTAGAGAAAGGAAATACAAACAAGTTACCACCAAAAATGGGAGGAAATATGAATCAATGGTCACTAATTTCCCTTAATATCAATGGACTCAACTCTCCTATAAAACGTCACACACTAACAAGATGGATACAACAACAGAAGCCATCCTTCTGTTGCCTACAAGAAACACACCTCAACTGCAAAGACAGACACAGGCTTAGAATAAAGGGTTGGGAAAAGATTTTCTAGTCAAATGGTCCT
>PVIH01021371.1:0-29883 GCA_004025045.1 Sigmodon hispidus | reverse complement strand
GATTTGGGGAGTGCACAATCATCGTCTAGCTATTTGAGGTTGTTGTTAGGCTCATAACAATGCGAGTGGTGTCTCTGTATCTTGGCTGAACATGAGATCTCTTTCCTCCTACTGGGTTGCCATGTTGAGCATTAGTATAAAGGTGCATGACTACACTTATTACATGCTGTTATGCCATGTTCCATTAATATCATTGGGAAGCCTGGTCTTTTCTAAATGGTAATAGAGGATGAGCAGTGGGTCTGAGGAGATGGTGGTGAGGAAGCTGCTTTTGGGATGCATTCTATGACAGAAACATGAATTACAAAGAAAAAAGAGAACCATCTGCAGGTGAGACTTCCTCTGTGCCACTTTCAGACAGACTCTCCTCCTTCTCTCCTACTTCCTTACAGGAACCCTCCGTAAACCAACCATCAAGGCTGAGCCAGGCTCCATTGTCACCTTAGGAAGCCCCATGATAATCTGGTGCCAGGGGACCCTAGATGCAAAAAGACATGTTCTGTATAAAGTGGGAAGCCCAAAGTCCTGGGGCTCACAGATCCCAGAGAAGCCGGAGAACAAGGCCAAGTTCTCCATCTCTTTTGTGACACAGGAATATGGGGGACAATATCGCTGCTACTGTTACAGCTCAGCTGGCTGGACGGAGCCCAGTGACCCCCTGGAACTGGTGGTGACAGGTGAGAGGAAGTTCAAGGTCTCATCCCAGTGCTCTCAGGAATATTTCCCTCCCACAGCCTAGTCCTGGGGAGCATTGTGACTGTGTGAGTCTATGAAACAGTCTGTCTCCTTCTCTCCTAGGAATCTACAATGTTAAACCCATTCTGTCAGTTTTGTCGAGTCCTGTGGTGACCTCAGGAGGAAATATGACACTTCAGTGTATCTCACAAGGATATAACAAGTTCATTCTCACCAAGGAAGACCAAAAGTTCCTCAGCTCCCTGAAATCATCGTATAATTATAGTATCATGCAATATCAGGCATTGTTCCCTATAGACCATGTAACACCAGACCACAGAGGGACATTCCGATGTTATGTTTACATCAAGGATATCCCACAGTTGTGGTCAATACCCAGTGAGCCCCTAGAAATATACATCTCAGGTGAGTCATCCCCGACATTGACCAATCACTTTTGATACCCTAAGCCCTTTGGCATGGACTTGTACCACTTGATAATTTCAGGTAGTGTGGAAGAGGAAGAGGCTGTTGGCTCAGCCAGAGCCCCACACCTGGGACAGTGATGTGTGCAGGGCAGGACAGGAGTGGATAAGTTCTTAGTAAAAACCAGCTCCTCAGTCACTAGCTTGTCACTTTCCCTCTAGGCCTGTCCAAGAAGCCTTCCCTGCTGACACTCCATGGTCATATCCTGGACCCTGGAAACAATCTCACCCTGCAGTGCTGCTCTGACGTCAACTATGGCAAATTTGTCCTGTACAAACTGGACAGAGATGGCTTCGCCCCACATGATGGCCAGCGGACCCAGGCTGGCCTCTCCTGTGCCAAAATCACACTCAGCCCTGTGAGCAACTCTACTGCAGGCCAATACAGATGCTATGGTGCACACAACCTCTCCTCTGAGTGGTCAGCCTCCAGTGACCCCCTGGACATCCTGATCACAGGTGAAGAACTAAATAGATTCTCTCAGGTACCTACAATCGCCTCTGGCTCTCAGGGGTAAGTTAAGGAGGTGATGGGTGGAATGACAGACAAGGATCTTATCAGGAACTGATGCAGAGGCAGAAGAGCAGGAGCAGGACACAGGGAGAGAAGAGGGAGTCCCAGGTGCTCAGGGCAGACCAGGTGAGGAGTCATCCAAGAACAGTGAAGCAGCCTTTCTTCCTCCTTCTTCTCCTTAGGACAGATTCCTGTCAGTCCTTCCCTCTCTGTGAAGACTAACTCCACAGTACACTCTGGAGACAACGTGACCTTGCTGTGTCAGTCACCATACAAAGTGGACACTTTCATTCTGTCCAAGAAGGGAGCAGCCCACCAACCCCAGAGACTAAAATCAAAGTTTCAAGATCAGCATCACCAGGCAGAATTCTCCATGACTTCTGTGACCTCTGCCCTCTCAGGCACCTATAGGTGCTATGGTTCTCAAGACTCATCTCTCTACCTGTTGTCATATGGTAGTGTCCCCGTGGAACTCACTGTCTCAGGTGAGGTAACCCTGAACTCTTGGGGTGACTTACAGTCCAACCTCTAGGAGAGCCCTTGACTTGAGTGGGATTGAGAGGAGAGAGGACAATAGGAAGACACTTTATTGACAGAGAAGGGGTTGCCAGCACATGCCCCTCAAGTATTCCACTATATCCTCTATTTCTCTTCCCATTGTCAGAATCACCTCAGTTTACCAGTTCATCCTGAAACATTTCCAAATGCAAGGGAGTTAGACAAAAAGAGAATTCAAAGTCAATGCACTGAAAATAGAGATGGCAAATTTTGTCCAGGAAAGGCAGGGCCCTGAGTTATGACTTAGCCGTCATTCAGTTATCTTGGGAACATTAAATTATCTTGGAAACATTTATTTATCTTGAGAGAATTTTGACTATTGCTAACCTTTGTAATTTCTTTGTTTACAACCACAGCCTCAAAGGAACAAGACCACACAGTGGAAAATCTCATCAGGATGGGGTTTGCAGCCATGATCCTTATACTCCTTGGGATTCTGGTCATTGAGGCTTGGGGAAGCCAGAGACAGGCTCACCATTAGCAGCGATATCATCAGGAGAAACAGAAGTACACCATTCAAAGTACTATAGAAAATTTTTATTAAAAAGTTTTCCCATACCCACCACTGTTCCCCCTTCTACCTTTCCTTCCCATTCTCCATCAACCTTCCACTACCATAACCCTCATCCATTCTCCAGGGAGGGCAGGGAATCCCAAGATGACTTAGTTCACTCTGGCATATTCAATTGAGATAAATCCAGTGCCTCTCCCCCTGTATCAAAGCTGAGTAAGGTGTTCCTCTGTAGGGACTGGGCTCCAAGAAGCAAGTTGATGCACAAGGAATAAACTCTGGTCCCACTGCAAGAGGCTCCACAGACTGCCTATACTCTTGCACTATTGGCTACGTTCACAGATTTTAGTTCCTTTCTATGAAAGTTACTCAGCTGTTATTTCAGAGTCAGTGAGGTTTCAATACCTTGAGTTAGCCATCTCTGTGGCTTTGCTCATTTACTTTCTACTCCGTGTCTTCAGCTGGACCAGGAGCACCACAAGGTGCATAGAAATGGATCTCTGCTTCTGTCTCCATTGTTAAGCTTCTATAATGACAATTATGGTGGTCATTCATTTAATTATAAGGAAATAGGGGACATCCTGTTTAGGCACCCTCTTCACTATTGCTTGGAGTCTTATCTGGGGACATCTTGTGGGTTCTTAAATGTTTCTCAAACACCAACTTTCTAACCCCACATGGCTCCCTCTATCAAGATATCTATTTCTTTGTTCTCCCTCTTTGTTGCCCTTCCCACTCAACCATCTCATTCTCTCATGATCTCTTCCCACCCCCCCTTGCTAGCTCCACTATAGGACCCCAATTTACTCAGGAGATCTTTTTATTTCCTCTTCCCAGGGGGATCCATGGAATTCTCTGTAAAATTTCCCCTGTTGCCTAGCTGCTCTGGGCTTGTAGATTATAACCTGGTTATCCTTTGCTTTATGTCTAAAATCCACTTCTGAGTGAGTACTTTTCATATCTATCTTTCTGGGTCTGTGTTAACTAACTCAGGATAATACTGTCCAAATCCATCCATTTGCCTACAAATTTCAGGATGTCATGTTTTCACTGCTGAGCAGTATTCCATTGTGTAAATGTACCACAATTTTTTGATCCATTATTCATTTGAGGGCCATCTAGGTTGTTTCCCATGTTCTAGGTATTACAGATAAAGCTGTTTGTTATGAGCATAGCTGAACTGGTGAACTTGGGGTAAGAATGTGTGTGCTTTGGATATATTACCAATAGTGGTATTGCTGAATTATTGTGTAGATAGATTCAAAGTTTTCTGAGAGAAAGTAGGTACTGCCAAATAGCAGAGGGTATTTAAAAAATATGGGTTGAATTAAAATGTAAGAGTTAGTTACTAGCCATGCTTCAGCGATCAGCTGAGCATTTATAATTAATAATAAGTCTCTGGACTTTGCATCACCTGACAAAGACAAAGTCAAGGTTTCAGTTTTCCTTCAACACTGATGACTACTGTTAAATGAGATGGATCAGTGGAGTTTCAGGAATGAGTTTAAATACTTTTGCTATATGAAAACAACAGTAGAATTTGATTCATAATCCCCAAATATTATAAACTATGAATTAAAAGTATATATTAAAAACTGAATTGCTTTCAAAACTATTAAATTACAATGACACACAATAAATGAAAGATGTAACTTTCTAAAAAGGATGAAATAAAGAATGAGAAATAAATCTCATTATCTAAGATTTCTGAAAAAAATTCAAGAACTTATGTTGAAGAACTGTTATGAGAGAACGTCCAAAGAATAAATGTGCTTTGGATGCAAAAGAAGCTGTGAAACAAATGAATTACATCTCTCCCCCTACTGTGGGCATTTTCACAAGTATGTAAAGGGAGACTTTTCTTAGTATGTAAAGGGAGGAAACATGCTGTCCAATCTGCCTGACATGGGTCCTCATTTCTGTACATTGTTTTCCTTTCCCTCACTCTCATGTGTCTTTTTCCATTTTTATGCATTCACATCCTCCATGGCAAGAGGCTCTTTCTGTTGGACTAAAAAACAATGAAGGTGCAAAAATTAATGGAGGTGCAAAAAAAAAGTCACAGCCCAGAAATTAAAGTTACCCTGACTTCTGTGCCCCAAATCTTTCTCTATAACCACTTAATCTTTCAGCCTTCAACAACTGTTCTTCATGGAGTTTTTCTAGAAGTATAAGCCCAAAGTTACCACTCTGGTAGAATAAGGGCTATGTATACCAAGGTAGTGTGGGCATGAGTTTGAAAGTATTTTTACAAAGTTCTGATTTGAGACATTAGCTGACCAGTCTACATAACCTCATCAAAGACACCTTCACAACAATGATGTAACATCACAACTATGAACCTGGAGAGACTTGCATGAAATTGAGTTATTTTTCATTTTATTATCCACTACCAATTTTCACATATGCAAAAGAAATTGGCTTTTAGATTTATCACATGAAGAATAACCTTGTTAAGAAGACTTATTGTACAATGACTTTATTCATAATAAAAAATACAAAAAACTATAAATTTTCTGTGAGTTCAGTGTTTTTTATCTTCTACCTGTAAGTAAAATCATGCTATATTTGTCATTTTGTAGACAACTCGTTCTACTTAAAGTTACTTAATTTCATCTATTAAATAAAAAACAGAATTTAAAGTAATAATAATATCTACATAGACAACTAAGTTATCTTCAAATAATAATAGAGGTACTTATTTCCCTCTCTTTTATACCTATATTTGAAATACTCTTTTACTTTGCTTCTGCTTCTGTTAAGTAAGTCTTTATGTAGAAAGATGAAAATGTGTGAAGAGAGGAGATTTTGTTACCTTCTTCAGGATTAAATACAAAATTTCTACTTTCTCACCGCTCAGTATGATTTTTGTGCTTTGATGCGTGAATTGGAAGAACAATACTCAATTTTGTTTGGAACAACAGGAAAGCCAGGATTGCCAAAACAATTTTACTCAACAAAAGAACCTCAGGAGTTATCGCCATCACTAACTTCAAGTTATACTATAGAGCTACAGTAATAAAAACAGCCTGGTACTGGCATAAAAACAGACTTGTAGATCAATGAAATAGAATTGAGGATCCGGACATTAACCCAAAAACCTATAAACACCTGTTCTTCGACAAAGAGGCCCAAAATATTCAAAGGAAAAAAAGTATATTTAACAAATGGTGTTGGCATAGCTGGATGGTAGTGTGTAGAAAAATGCAAATAGATCCAAGCCTGTCATCCTGCACAAGTGGATCAAAGACCTCAACATAAACCCAGCCACTTTAAACTTGATAGAAAAGAAAGTGGGAAATACACTTCTACAAATTGGCACAGGTGACCACTTCCTAAATATAACACCAGTGGCACAGACACTAAAATCAACAATCAAAAAGTGGGATCTCTGAAGCTGAGAAACCTCTGTAAAGCCAAGGACACTGTCAATAGGACAAAACAACAGCCTACAGAATGGGAAAAGATTTTCACCAACCCTAAAAGTGATAGAGGACTGATCTCTAAGATATATAAAGAACTCAAGAATCTACAGCTCAAAACCTTGAATAACCCAATCAAAAAATGAGATTCAGTTCTAAAAAGAGAACTATCAGCAGAAGAATTATGAATGACTGAAAGGCACCTGAAAAAGTGTTCATCTTTAGCCATCAAAGAAATGCAAATCAAAACAACTTTGAGATACCACCTAACACCTGTTAGATTGGCTAAGATAAAAGGCACAGATGACAGCCTATGCTGGAGAGGATGCGGAGCAAGGGGAACACTCCTCCATTGGTGGGAGTGTAAGCTTGTTTAGCCACTTTGGATCGCAGTATGGCAGTTTCTCAGAAAACTGAGAATCAATCTCCCCAAGGACACAGCAATACCACTTCTCGGTGTATACCCAAAAGACACACAGTCACACTCCAATAGCATTAGCTCAACTATGTTCATAGCAGCATTATTCATAATAACAAGAACCTGGAAGCAACCTAGGTGCCCCTCAACTGAAGAATGGATTAACAAGCTGTGGTACGTCTACACAATGGAGTTCTACTCAGCAGTAATAAAAAAAAAAAAAAAAAAAAAAAAAAAAAAAAAAAAAAAAAAAAAAAAAAAAAAAAAAAAAAAAAAATTGATATCCTAAAATTTGCAGGCAAATGGATGGATTTGGAGAATATCCTCCTGAGCGAGGTATCACAATCTCAGAAAGATAAGCAGGGGATATACTCACTCATTAATGGGCTCTAAACAAAAAAGGAAAAAAAAAGGAAAGCATGCCCTAACTGCAAACCACAACCACTGAACATCTTGGGATCAGAAACACCTTGGACTAGCTCCTTGGATCCCATTCCTCCTAGAGGAACTCCTGACTCAATCTTCATTTTACGGGGAGAAAGCTGGATTTGCCAGGAGTGGAAGCTGAACTAAGCAATATTGGGACCTTGGGATCGCCTGCCCATGGGTGGAGGATGGGGAGATGTGGAGAGGAAAGAATGACCTGATGTAGTGGGAGGGGGAAGGGACCTTGATTAAGGATGTACAAGGACAGAAAATGTGACTTCTTTATTCATAATAAAAAAATAGTTAAGAGTTACCAAGTTATATGCCAGGGACATAGGTCAACCAGCGTAAAATTAATATAAGCCTTTGTGTGATTACACAGGACTAAGCAGCAGCAGTGCTGCCAGTGGGTCCAAAGCTTGGGGCTAGGCTGGAAGGAAAGGCCTGGACAGAAACTTCATACTACACCTCAGTGCTCCATATTTCTCCATAATATTGAATATACTTGATTGTCTCTTTTGTCAACTATTCTGCACTAGGTCTAAGTATTTATTTGTATCTACTGTGTCAAAATTTGTTCATCAGCACCACACTACAGCTCAGTTGATGATATTAGCTTCCCTGAACACTGTGCATAATACAATATCGCACTGCATGAACCCAGTGTGGAGGTTCATGCTTATAATCTTGGCATTTAGATGATGGACAAAGGACAATCATTTATTCCACACAGTGAATTATCACATCTAGATACATTGGACTCACAGTGAATTTAACACGTCTGGATACACTGAACTCTGTCCTAAAACAAACATGTAAATGAACAAAAGTTTAACACTCACACTGTAAATCCCAGGCTTTTCCTTACCTCCACTTCTAAGGAGACATGTTCATGCTCCTTCATTCACAGCAGCACACAAGCCCTTGTAGCTTATTCATTCTTGTGTGATGTTATGCACAGTATAACACATAGTACTTCTTTTCTATAAATTTATATGTACTTATTTTCCATGACCTGAAAGGACATGATGGGCTGACCTTGTGAATCAGTCAGACTTACTTTCAGGACTGTGAGTTCAGCAACAGAGCCTCCCCACAGAACTATCATTCTCAGTAAGAAAAGGTGCTGCCCCCTCCTGGTCAGAATGCTAATGTGATGAACTTCCCTCAGATCATTTTTAGCTTCAATACATAGCATCTCATCTGCATTTTCTGATCACACACTGGTTATTCAACCACAGCAGTAGCAACATGTTACTAGTGAGAAAGAAACTCTTCAGGAACCTTATCCCATGGTTTTCTTGGACACCTTATTCATGGTTCATTCTCCCTGCATTATCATCACTTGTAGCATTGCTAGATGACCCCTCCTGGGTTAATCCTTCCCTGGAGTCCTTAATTGAATGTAACCATCAAATTCCTCCCCTCTGGGCAAAGGAAACTCTCAGGGAGAGAAGAGAGAAACATTTTAAATGCCAGAGGAAAGGAAACAGACTAAGGAAACACTGCCATCCAGATACAAGAGGCTCTTGCTGACATAGACTCCCAGAGACTGTGACAGCATGCATAGGGGCTGCACAGATCTAAGCCAGATGGTGTCTCAGTGCTGAGAGAGAATGCAGACACAAGATGACATTCCTAAGCCAGAAATCTTTAATATTGATAACCACTTAAAAAAAGAATAATAGATTTTTTTTCAATAGAGTCTCACCTAATAAATAAACCATACATAAGGAGAGGTCTTGTAACCAGCAGTAGATTTCTAATAATAAAAAAATATATAAACATTATATTTTTACAGATTTTTTGTCAATGTTTTTTTGAACATTTTATTTACCTTTCATGTCTTTTGCTTATGTTTTATGATTTTTTTCTGGGCTGTTGGTATTTCTATGTATGCAAATTTATGTATCTTGGGGTCTTTATGTATTTTTTATACCTATTCTTTGGCACTTATTTATGTTTGTTTTATTCTATTATAATTTGCGTGTATTTATTTTCTCTCACTTTGTGGATCAGCTTAAGTAACCCTTTGAGCTAGCTAAAGATGTTGAGAAATTTTTCAAGTGTCTTTCAGGCATTTGCAATTCTCCTGAGAATTCCCTTTTTAGTTCTGAACCCCATTTTTTAATTGGGTTGTTTAGGGCTTTGGGCTCTAGTTTCTTGAGTTTTCTAGATATTTCTATATATTTTAGAGATCAGTCTTCTGTCACTTCTGGGATTGGTGAAAATCTTTCCCCATTCTGTCAAAGATCAGGTATTCATAGGTTCTTGAGTTAATGTCGGGATCCTCATTTGATTCCATTGATGCATGAGACTGTTTTTATGCTAATATCATGCTATTTTATATTTATATTATATGATACATAATATAAATTATAATATATATTTTGTAATTATAGTAATATAATTATTATTATATTATGGATCTATAGTATTACTTGAAGTAGGGGGTGGTGATGTCTCATAAGGTTCTTTTTTTGAGCAAAATTATTTTGGTAATTCTGGCTTTCCTGATATTCCAAATAAAATTTAGTATTGTCCTTCCCATTTTCTGATATCCTCTTCAATTTCTTTCTTTAAAGGGATTTAAAGCTTTTATCAAATAGATCTGTTACTTCCTTGGTTACATTTACTCCAAGGTATTTAATGCTATTTGCAAATATTATAATGGCTGATATTTCCCTTATTTATTTCTTTTTCAGCCCTTTTATCACCTCTTTTCCAACTTGTATCCTCTTAACCTCATTGTTTTAGCTTAAACTTTGAGAACTGAATTATTAGATAAAAGAAGAGTAAACAGCCTTGTCTCCTTCTTGATTTTATTGAGATGGCTTTGAAGTTTTTCTTGATGTAGTTTGATATTGGTTGTCAGCTTAAAGTAAATCACTTTATTTATATTTAGGTATTTTGCCTGTATCCCTGATCTCTCTAGGACTTTTATCATAAAGAAGTGTTGGATTTTGTCAAAGACTTTTTCAGTGTGTAAAGATGTAATCATGATGTTTTTTTTTCCGTTCACATTGTTTATATGATGGATGACATTTACAGTTTTCCATGTTTTGAACCATCCCTGTATTTTGGAGATGAAACCTCCTTGATCATGGTGGATGATTTTTTTATATGTTATTGTATACATTTTGCCAGAAATTTGTTAAGAATTTTAGCATCAATATTCATGAGGGAAATTGGTCTGTAATTCTCTTTCTTTGTCATGTCTTTGAGTGACTAGGATATTAGGATTATTGTGGCCTCATAAAAAGAGTTTGGCAATGTCCCTTAAGTTTCTACTCTATGAAACAGTTTGAGGAATGTTGGTATTCTTTGAATGTCTGGTAGAATTCTGCACTGAAACCATCTGGACCTGGGCTTTTTTTTACTTAGGAGGTTTTAATGACAGCTTCAATTACCTTCAGGGTTACAAGTCTGTTTAGATATTTAATCTGATATTGATTAAATTACAGTAAGTAGTAACTGTTAAGGAAGCTGTCCATATATTCTAGGTTTTCATTTTATGTGGACTATAGATTTTCAAAGTATGACCTAATAATTCTCTGGATTTCCTGGGGGTCTGTTGTTTTGTCCCCATTTTCATTTCTGATTTTGTTGATTTGGATACTTTCTCTATGCATTTTGGTTAGATTGGATATGGGTTTATGTATCTTTTTGACTTTCTCAAAAAACCAACTCATTGACTCATTAATTCTTTGTATTGTTCTTTTTATTCCAATTCTAATGATTTCGGCTCTAAGTTTGATTATTTCCTGTCTCCTTCTAGGTGAGTTTGTTTCTAATTGCTCTAAGGATTTCAGCTGTGCTGTTAGTTCTCTAGTGTGGGATCCCACTAGGTTTTTTTATATAGGCATCTAGTGCTATGAATTTTCCTCTCAAGACTGCCTTCAATGTGTCTTACAAGGTTGGGTATGTTGTGGATTCATTTTCATTAAATTTTAGGAAGACTTTGATTTCTTTCTTAATTTCTTTCTTGACCAAGAGGTGGTTCAGTTGAGTGATGTTTAGTTTCCACGACATGGTAGGCTTTCTGTGATTTTTGATGTTGTTGAACTCTAACTTTAGGCAATCATGGTCTGACATGATACAAGGAACTATTTCTACTTTTTTGTATCTATTGATATTTGCTTTATGACCAACTATGTGGTCAGTTTTAGAGAATGTTCTAGTGTCATACCCACCTGGACCAGCAAGGAAGACGCAACACCCAGGCTCTTCTTTTAGCAGTTTATTCAGGAACCTTGAACATTTTTCTGACTTCTTCTTCTGACGACTGACTCACAACCCCAGGGAAACCCAACCAAAACCCAAATAGCCTCTGGGCAGGCAACCCCAGTATACTACGTGTGCACCATGGATAGGACCAGGTACGCAGAAGCAAGCCAGATTCTTAGCCTTAGACAATTATGGAGTTGTTTATCAATGAGAGCACTCACTATCGGAAAGGCAGAGGGTGGAAACCAGTGCCATCTTTAAGGCGCGGCTGCAAGATGGGCACACAGCTCTCTGCATTCTTGGTGGTGCTGAGAAATATATATATTTCTTTGCATTTGGGTGGAAGCCTCTGTAAATATCTATTAAATCCATTTGCATCATAACCTCTGTTAGACTCCTTATTTGTCTGTTGAGTCCTGTCTCATTGACCTATCCAAGGGTGAAAGTAGGGTATTGAAGTCTCACACTATTAGGTTATGAGAGTTGATTGGGATTTGAGCTTTAGTAGAGTTTCTTTTACATAGATACTGACCTTTTTATCAGGGGCATAAATATTGAGGACTGAAATCTCATCTTGACCAATTTTTCTTGAGATGAATAAGTAATATCTAACCTGGTCTCTTTAATTGATTTTAGTTTGAAGTCTACTTTGTTAGATATTAAAGTGGCAACACCAGACATCTGATTGGAAAATATCTTCCCAACTCTTTACTCTAATCCTGTGTCTGTCTTTGGGGTTGAGGTGTTTCTTTTATACAGCAAAATGATGGTTTCTGTTTTTTATTCCATCATGTTAGAGTTTGTCTTTTTATAGGTGAGGTGAGTCCATTGATATTAAGGGATATTAGTGACCACTGATAGTTATTTTCAGGGGTATTTTGTGATATTTTGTGTGTATTTCCTTTTGTAGGGATTTTTCTGTAGGATTATCATTTGTTTGTGGTTTCGTGGGTGTATCTGGGATCCTTAGTTTGGAGTTTTCCCTCTAATGTCTTCTGAAGGGTGGGCTTTGTGGATAGGTTTTATTTAAGTTTGATTTTGTCATGAATTGTCTCTTTACTCCATCTGTGGTGATTGATAGTTTTGCTGATAGTAGTCTGGCTTGGCAGCCATGCCCTTTTAGTATCTGTATAACTTCTTTTTTATTATTATTATTATTATTTAAGACCTTTATTAACAGGTGCTTACAGTTTGTAGACTTTTTTTTGAAAAAATCAAGTTGTAAACTTTTATTACAAATTAAAAATGAAGTTCTTAAAATCTCAACTTGACCAGATATGAAATAATTTAAAAACCATTAAAGATCTATTGAGAAAAACCATACCTTTTTTTAAAAAAATAAAATAAAAAATAAAATAAACACATTTGTCATTACTAAAAAGAGTCATCTTTAGGTAAAAATAATAAAAACCTCATGCTGCATAGATAATGCAGATAGTTCTAGTGTATCTGGTCAACAGGCAAAAAGCAAGCACTTAAGGTCTTCAGCTCCAATCTTTGTTCATTTCTTATTGCTGGAATTTCATACTCATTTCTTCTTATTGGATGACCAAACTGGATGATAGTAGACATGGTAAGCCGGCATTTACTCAGCCCCGCCCTGCTCAGCTTCAGGAATGGACGAATTCTCAGCTGGTGGATCAGCTGCTTTTGTCTCCTTGCCATCTTGTGGTTTAGGGTCCTCTGGATGTCTGCGTCGGTAATTGAAGTTGCGGCGATACCGACGTTGAGGTGGCTGCTGACCTTGGGTCTCATCTCCTTGATTTTCCTTGTCCTCTTCATTGGTGTCCTCTCTAGGCTGTCTTTGGCGAGGAGGGCCCCTGCAGAATCGTGGTCTGTAACCCCGATACATATTTTGTCTCACTGGTCTACCTTGCTCTCCTGCACCCTGGTTGTCAGCACCCTCCATCACTTCTCCTTGCACAGGAGGGTTGGAATACTGTGGTCGACGCCCATAGGGTCTCTGCAAAGAGTAAGGTGGGAACCTTCGCCTGCGATAGAGTCGGAGTTGTTGGGCGTGGCCTTCAGGAGCGCTTTCGGATCCCTCATTCTTTTCCCCACTCTCACTATTCTTGTAATTTTGCTGGTAATTGCGTGGAGGACCCCTACGACATGGATAGCGTCTATAATGGTTACGGTCCGCTGCGTATTTACTGCCTTGAACTGGAACTCCACCAGGGCCTGTAACATTTGCTGCCTCCGAACCCTTTTTCCTTCAACATTAAACTCCACAGTCTCTCCATCTCCTACACTGTGAAGGTACTTTCTGGGGTTATTCTTTTTTATGGCAGTCTAGTGTACAAATACATCTTCCTTGGTGTCATTTCTGTTGATGAAACCGTATCCGGATGTTCCTTACATTGAACCATTTTACTGTTCCCAAAACCTTCCTTGCGATGACCTTCTTGTCCCCGCCAGCGGCCTCACATCCGTGCCCATGGAGCCGGGCTTGGTGTTGGCAGCACTGAGGGCGGCGGCGGCGGCGGGGGCGGCTGCTGGGTCTCGGCCTCACTGCTCATAGTTGCGGTGATGGTGACTGGGGCCTGTGGTGGACCATGGGACTCTCAGGGCTCTCTGGGGTCCGCTCTCTGCTCCCGTTACCGATCGAACAGTATCTGTATAACTTCTGACCAGGATCTTTTTCCATTCATTGTTTTGATTGAAAAGTCTGGCGTTATTCTGCTGGGTCTGCCTTTATAGGTAAGTTGGCTGTTTGCTTTTGCAGCTCTTAATATTTTTTTTGTTCTGTGTGTTTTTTGGCTGAAATATTATATGGCAAGCATACTTTTTGGGGAGGTCTAATCTAATTGGTGTTCTGTAAGCTTCTTATATCTTTATAGGCATTTCCTTCTTTATGTTGAGAAACTTTTCTTCTATGATTTTATTGAATACATTATCTGTGCCTTTGAGCTGATATTCTCCTTCTATTCTTTTTATTCTCAGGTTGTTCTTTTAATGGTGTCCCAAATTTCCTAAACATTTTGTGTTGTGGTTTTTTTGGTTTTGGTGTTTTCTTTGAGTGATTTATCTATTTTCACTCTTGAGTCTTCCACTCCAGAGATTTTCTCTTTCATCTCTTGGATTCTATTGCTTGTGCTTGTATCTGTAGTTCCAGATCATTTTCTCAGATTCTCTATTTCATTCTATGGTTCATTTTGTTTATTCTTTATTGTTTCTATTTCAATTTTATGCTCCTGGCATGATTCTGTC
This sequence comes from Sigmodon hispidus, assembly GCA_004025045.1. Classification (NCBI taxonomy): domain Eukaryota; kingdom Metazoa; phylum Chordata; class Mammalia; order Rodentia; family Cricetidae; genus Sigmodon; species Sigmodon hispidus. The sequence goes on along the minus strand of PVIH01021371.1, from coordinate 15,437 downwards.
ATTTGTTGGATTTCTCTTTCTTAGTTTTCTTTGTTTTCTTTCAAGGATTTGTTCATCTCTTGCAATTTTTTATTTGTTTTATATTCTATTTCTTTAAGGGACTTTTCATATCATCTTTTAAGGTTTCTATACTCTTCATAAACGTGATTGTATTGTTGTTTCTGTTTCCTCTTCATTGCTCTGTTCAAGTCTTCATGTTGTAGAGACATCAGCTTCTTCTGGTGGTGCCTTGTTGTTCTTTATATTGTTACATGTATTCTTGCACTGATGTCTGCCAATTGCTTCCTTGATTTACTCTTAGAAAGGTCTCAGTGGAATCTTAGCTTGTTGTGGCTACAGGGGTTGTGTGTCTCCTGCCTGTGCTGGATATGAAGACTACATGATTTCTAACTCTGGTCAGGCCACAGGATCCTCACTGTCTGACAGTGTTTGACTCTCACTACTCCATGGACACTACTGGGTCATCACTGTATATTTTTGTCTTTTCTAAAAAATGAAGTTCTTATAGGTTTACGGATTAATATCAGGGTCTTCATTTTGGTTTCATTGACTCCCATGTGTATTTTATGCCAATATCAAGCTGCTTTTATTACTATAGCTATATAGTAAAGCTCAAAGTCAGGGATGGTGTTACCTCTCAATGTTCTCTTATTGACTGCTATTGTTTTAGCAATTTTGTTTTCTGTTTGTATGTTTGCTTCACTTTTGTTTTTCTTTATTATTAATAAAGTCTCATTTTTATTCAGATACCTTCTTAGTCAAACTCCCTTCAACCATCCATCCCTCACAGTCACTCTCTCTTCATTCAGTCGGTAGACTATCAGACTTTTAGCGATTTTGATTTTGTTGTTTTCAATGCAAACTTGAATATTAGTCTTCAGGATTGTGATATATTCTTGCCACTCTGAAGGAGATTGCATTGAATCTTTAGACTGCTTTTGTTAAGACTGCCATTTTTGTTATGTTGATCTTATCTATTCAAGACCATGGAAGATCTTTTAATTTTCTGATATATTTATCAATGATTTAAAGCTTTTTTCATACTGATCCCTCAATTTTTTGGTTAAAGTTACCCCAAGATATTTGACATTGTGTGTAGCTATTTGAAAGTGTGATGTTCCGCTAATTTCTTTTTCAGTCCTTTTATTAGTGTATCGGGGAACTACTAATTTATTTTTAAATAATTTGTATTCTAACATATTCACAAAGGTTTTTATCAGTTGAAGAAGCTCTCTACAAGAAACTTTGGGGTCACATTTCCTAAATAAAACACCAGTAGCACAGACACTAAGCACAACAATTGGGACCTCCTGAAACTGAGAAACTTATGTAAGGCCAAGGACAAAGTCAATAAGACAAAACAACAGCCTACAGAATGGGAACAATTCACACCAACACTATAAGTGACAAAGGCCTGATCTCTAAAATATATAGAAAACTCATGAAACTAGAACACAAAACCCTAAACAACCCCAGTAAAACTTGAGGTTCAGAACTAAAAAGGGAATTCTCAGCAGAATTACAAATGCGTAAAAGACACGTGAAAAATTTCTCAACATCTTTAGCCATCAGAGAAATGCAAATCAAAACTACATTCAGATACCACCTTACAACTGTCAGACTGGCTAAGATAAAAGACACAGATGACAGCCTATGTTGGAGAAGTTGCAGAGCTAGGGGAACACTCTTCCATTGTCGGCAGGAGTGTCAGCTTGTTCAGTCACTCTGGAATGCAGTATGGTGATTTCTCAGAAAACTGGGAATCAATCTCCCCAAGAAAGCAGCAATAACACTTCTGGACCCCAAAGATGTACGTTTGCACCACAAAAGCATTAGCTCAATTATGTTCATAGCAGCATTATTCATAACAGGAAAAACCTGGAAACAACCTAGATGCCCCTCGACTAAAGAATGAAATAATAAATTGTGGTGCATCTATCTTATTGACTTTCTCAAAGAACCAACTCTTTGATTCAGTGATTTTTTTGTATTGTTCTTTTTGTTTAAATTGTATTAATCTCAGCTCTACGCTTGATTATTTCCTGCTGTCTACTCCTTCTAGATGAGTTTTCTTATTTTTTTATTATTATGAATAAGGAAGTCACATTTTCCATCCTTGTATATCCTTATTCAAGGTCCCTTCCCCCTCCCACCACAGCAGGTCATTCTCTCTTCTCCCCATCTTCCCATCCCCCCCATGGGCAGGTAGTTCCAAGGTCCCAAGGTCCCAATGTCCCAATATTGCTTAGTTCAGCCTCCACTCCTGGCAGATCGAGTTTTCTTCCCCCAATATCAAGACTGAGTTAGGTGTTCCTCTGGGGGAGTGGGATCCAAGGTGTCAGTCCAAGATGTTTCTGATCCCAAGCTGTTCAGTGGTTGTGGTTTGCAGCTTGGCATGTTTTGCTATTTTTTTCTTTTCTTTTTTTTGCTTAGAGTCCATTAATGAGTGTGTAAATTTCCTGCTTATCTTTCTGGCTTTCTGATATCTTGCTCAGGAGGATATTCACCAAATCCATCCATTTGCCTGAAAATTTTAGTATATCATTTTTTCTTACTGCTGAGTAGTACTCTATTTTGTAGATGCACCACAATTTATTATTTCATTCTTTAGTCGAGGGGCATCTAGGTTGTTTCCAGGGGAAGGGACCTTGAATAAGGATATACAAGGATGGAAAACGTGACTTCCTAATTCATAATAAAAAAAATAAAATAAAAAATGTAAAAGAAGGGGCTGGAGAGATGGCTCAGCGGTTAAGAGCACCAGCTGTTCTTCCAGAGGACCCGGGTTCAAGTCCCAGCACCCACATGGCAGCTAACAACTGTCTGTAGTTCCAGTTCCAGGCAAACACCAAGGCAAATAAAATAAATAAATAAAGTTTTAAAAAAAATGTGAAAGAAGATAGAAACCGGAAGCACAAAAAAAGAAAGAAAAAACCTAAAAAAAAAAAAAATCCCACACTAGAGAACTAACTGCTCAGCTGAAAGCCTTAGAACAATTAGAAGCAAACTCATCTAGAAGGAGTAGACAGCAGGAAATAATCAAACGTAGAGCTGAAATTAATACAATTTAAACAAAAAGAACAATACAAAGAATCACTGAATCAAAGAGCTGGTTCTTTGAGAAAGTCAATAAGATAAATAAACCCTTATCCAAACTAACGAAAAGGAGAGAAAGAGTATCAAAATCAACAAAATCGGGCTGGAGAGATGGCTCAGCCGTTAAAGGCTAGGCTCACAACCATAAATCAACAAATCAGAAATTAAAAGAGGGACATAAAAACAGACCACCAGGAAATACAGAGAATTACCACCTAAATGGAAATCCTAGAAGAAATGGACAGGTTTTTGGACAAGTACCATTTACCAAAATTAAAAGAACAGATCAATTACCTAAACAGAACTATAACCCTAGAGGAAATTGAAGCTGTCATTAAAAGCCTCCCAAGTAAAAAATGCCCAGGTCCGGATGGTTTCAGTGTGGAATTTTACCAGACATTCAAAGAAGAATTACTACCATTACTCCTCAAACTGTTTCACACAGTTGAAACTGAAGGAATATCAAGAACCTGGAAACAACCTAGATGTCCCTCAACTGAAGAATGGATTAACAAACTGGGGTACATCTACACAATTGAGTACTACTCAGCAGTAAAAAAAAAAAAAAAAAAAAAGGATATATTAAAATTTGCAGTCAAATGGATGGATTTGGACAATATCCTCCTGAGCAAGGTATCACAAACCCAGAAAGATAAGCAGGGAATGTACTCACTCATTAGTGTACTCTAAACAAAAAAAGCAAAAAAAAAATAGCAAAGCATGCACAAGCTGCCAACCACAACCACTGAACAGCTTGGGATCAGGAACACTTTGGACTAACACCTTGGATCCCACTCCCCCTAGAGGAAAACCTGACTCAGTCTAGATATTGGGGGGGAGAAAACTGGATTTGCCAAGAGTGGAGGCTGAACAGAGCAATATTGAGACCTTGAGGCCTCCTACCCATGCTGGGGAGGAGATGGGGAGATATGGAGAAGAAAGAGTAACTGGAAGGAAGTTGGAGGGGAAAGGGACCTTGAATAAGGATATATAAGGATAGAAAATGTGACTTATTTATTCATAAGAATAAAAAAGTAAGAAAGAAAGAAAGAAAAAAGAAAGAAAAAAACTGAAGGAATATTGTCAAATGCCTTTTATGAGGCCACAATTACCCTAATACTCAAGCCACTCAAAGACAGAACAAAGAAGGAGAATTACCGACCAAATACCATCATGAAATTGATGTTAAAATTCTCAACAAAATTTTGGCAAATCATATACAACAATATATAAAAAGTAACATCCATCATGATCAAGTAGGCTTCATCCCAGAAATGGAGGGATGGTTCAACATGCGAAAAACCATAAATGTCATCCATCATATAAACAAACTGAAAAAAAAAACACATGATTATATTCTTAGACATTGAAAAAGCCTTTGACAAAATCCAACACTTCTTTATGATAAAAGTCCTGGAGAGATCAGGAATACAGGGAAAATATCAAAATATAATAAAGACAATTTGCAAGAAGCCAACAGCCAACATCAAACTAAATGGAGAAAAATCAAAACAATCTCACTAAAAACAAGAACTAGACAAGGATGTCCTCTCTCCCCTTATCTATTCAATATAGTTCTTGAAGTTTTAGCTAAAGCAATAAGGGAACAAGAAGAGATTAAGGGGATACAAATTGGAAAAGAAGAAGTGAAACTATCTCTATTTGCAGATGATATGATTGCATACATAAGTGATCCACAAAATTCTACCAGGGAACTTGTACAGCTGAAAAACCTTCAGCAATGTAGCAGGATACAAGATTAATACAAAGAAATCAGGAGCCCTTCTATAAACTAAAGATAAAAGGGCTGAAAAAGAAATAAGTGTAGTGTCACCCGTTGTAATAGCTGCAAATAGCATTAAATACCTTGGAGTAACTATAACCAAAGAAGTAACAGATCTATTTGACAAAAATTTTAAATCACTGAAGAAAGAAATTGAAAAGGATATCAGAAGATGGAAAGATCTCCCATGTTAATGGATAGGTATGATCAACATAGTGAAAATGGCAATTCTACCAAAGGCAATCTACAAATTCAATGCAATTCCCATCAAAATCCCAACACAATGTTTTATGGACCTTAAAAGAACAATACTGAATTTCATTTAGAATCACAGGAAGCCCTGGATTGCCAAAATAATTTTGCTCAACAAAAGAACCTCAGAAGGCATCATCATCCGTGACTTTAAGTTATAATATAGAGCTACAGTAATAAAAACAACCTGGTACTTGCATAAAAACAGACTTGTGGATCAATGGAATTAAATTGATGATCTCGACATTAACCGATAAACTTATGAACATCTTCATTTTTGACAAAGAGGCTCAAAATATTCAATGGAAAAAGACAGCATCTTTAACAAATGTGTTGGCATAGGTGGATGGTAGTGTGTAGAAAAATGCAAATAAATCCAAGCCTGTCACCCTCTACAAAACTCAAATCCAAGTGGATCAAAGACCTCAACATAAACCCAGCCACTTTGAACTTGATAGAAAAGAAATGGGGAAATACTCTCCAATGAATTGGCACAGGTGACCACTTCCTAAACATAACACCAGTAGCACAGACACTAAGAACAACAATCAATAAGTGGGACCTCCTGAAACTGAAAAGCTTCTGTAAAGCCAAGGACACTGTCATAAGGACCAAATGACAGCCTACAGAATGGGAAAAGATTTCAATCAACCCTACAAGTGATAGAGGACTGATCTCTAAAATATAGAGAGAACTCAAGAAACTAGAGCCCAAAAACTTGAATAACCTAATCAAAAAATGGGATTCAGAACTAAAAAGGGAATTCTCAACAGAAGAATTACAATGGCTGAAAGGCACTTGAAAAAGTGTTCAACATGTTTAGCCATCAGAGAAATGCAAATCAAAACAACTTTGAGAAACCACCTTCCACCTACCAGATTGGCTAAGATAAAAGACACAGATGACAGCCTATGCTGGAGAGCTTCAACAGCAAGGGGAACACTCTTCCATTGTTGGTGGCAGTGTGAGCCTGTTCAGCCACTCTGGAATGAAGTATGACAGTTTCTCAGACAACTGGAATTCAACCTCCCCAAGGATCCAGCAATACCACTACTGGGCATATATGCTAAAGATGCACATTCACACTCCAAAGGCATTATTAGCTCAACTATGTTCATAGCAGCATTATTCATAATATCAAGAACCTGGAAACAACCTAGATGCCCCTCAACTGAAGAATGGATTAACAAACTATTGTACATCTACACAATGGAGTATTACTCAGCAGTGAGAAAAAATGATATCCTAAAGTTTGCAGGCAAATGGATGGATTTGGCAAATATCCTCCTGAGCGAGGTATCACAAACCCAGAAAGATAAGCAGGGGATATATTCACTCATTAGTGGACTCTAAACAAAAAAGCAAAGCAAAGCATGTCCAAGCTGCAAAACTCAAACAATGAATAGCTTGGGATCTGAAACACCTTGGACAGGCACCTTGGATCCCACTCCCTCCAGAGGAACATCTGACCCAGTCTTGATATAGGTGCGAGGAAAGTGGATCTGCCAGGAGTGGATGCTGAACTAAGCCATGCTGAGACCTTGGGACCTCCTGTTCTTGCTGAGGAAGAGATAAAGAGATGTGGAGAAGAGAGAGTGACGGGTGGGAGGGGAAGGGAGCTTGAACAAGGATATACACAAATAAAAAATATGACTTTATTCATAATGAAAAATAAAACAATGTAATAATATACAACAAATAATAAATATATATGTAAATTTTAAAAAAGAAAAAAAATACTATGATTAATATCATAGATTCACTGGCTTTGTAACTTTTAAAAGCTTTGTTTATTTTTTTAAGTTTTATGAAATTATTTGATATGTATTTGTCTTAGTTCTTAAGTTATAGTAGAATTCTTTAGTAAGTCCATATTTTCTTGTGTTTGTTTCAGTTATTGCTGTTTCTTATTTTTAGTATGGAATATTTTATTAGTATTTTGAGTATTTCAAGGTTACAAAGTATGCATTTGTTAGAATCATTCATTGAATTTAGCTTTAACTTTGCTATCTAAAACTCACCAGTTTTTTTCAGAATCTTCAATTTAGTGAAACAAAGTTATAATGTATGTCCTTATGATTTGCAGGAATTTCATTCATATCTGTTATAATGTTTGCCTTTCAATTTCTAGTTTTATTGAAGTAGGTTTCCTTTTTATTTAATTTGGTTAAGAATTTGGCAATTGTGTTTAATCCTTAAAAAATAAATAAATAAATTTAATAAAAAACAATAGAAAAAATAACATAAAATCTTATGGTAATTCTAACCAAAAAAGTGAAATACCTGTATAATGGGAACATCAAGCCTTTTAAGAAAGAAATTAAAGAAGATATTAGAAAATGGAAAGATTTTCCATGTTCTTAGGTAGAATCAACATAGTAAAAATGACAACCTTACCAAAAGCAATCTACAGATTCAATGCAATCCCCATCAAAATCCCAACACAATTCTTCACAGACCTTGAAAGAACAATATTCCATTTCATATGAAAAAATCAAAAGCTCAGGATTGCCAAAACAATCCTAAACAATAAAAGAAAATCCAGAGCCATGACCACTTTTTACTTCAAGTTATATTAGCAAGATATAGTAATAAAAAACAGCTTGGTACTGGCATGAAAACCAACAAATGGAATAAAATGGAAGATAATGATAATAATCCACACACCTAAGAACATCTGAGTTTTGACAAAGAAGCCAAAACAACTTCAACAAATTATTCTGGCATAACTGAATGTCAACACTGAGAAGAAGATGAATACATTCATATTCATTACCCTGCAGAAAACTCACATCAAAATAGATCAAAGACCTCAACATAATTCAGTTACTCTGAATCTGATAGAAGAGAAAGTGGGAAGTAGCTTTGAACATGTTGTCAAAGAACAACACTTTGTAGCTATAACACCAATAGCACAGACACTAAGAGCAAAAATTGATAAATGTGACCTCCTGAAAACTGAAAAGCTTCTGGGAGACAAAGGCACAGTCAATAAGACAAAAGAGCAGCCTGCAGAATGGGAAATGATCCTCACCAACCCCACTTCAGACAGAGTGCTATTCTATAAAATATATAAAGAACTCAAGAAACAAGACATCACAACATCAAATGATTCAATTAAAAATAGTGTGCAGATCTAAACACACAAATATCAAATGTCCAAAATACATTTAAAGAAGTGCTCAATATCCTTAGCCACCAGAAAAATGCAAATCAAAATGACTCTGAGATACCATTCTACACATGTCAGAATGGCTAAGATCAAAAGCACTGACAATGGCATATGTTGGAGAGGAATTGGAGAAAGGGGAACAATCCTCCACTACCGGTGAAAATGTAAACTTGGAAAGAAATTCTAAAAATCAGGATGGCATTTTCTCAAAAATATAGGCATCAGCCTACGTCAAAATTCAGCAATAGCACTCTTGAGCATCTACCTAAAAGGTGATCAATCACAACAAAAGAAAACTTGTTCAGCTATTATAGTAGCATTATTTTGAAAAGACAGAACCTGGACAAAAGCCTAGATGACCTTAAGCTAAAGATTTTGGGGTACAAGAGATAAAGCAAAAATAATCAGGCTACATAACACAATCCAAGAAAAGCTAGGCAGAAAGAAGAACACTAAATTGCCTCAGTAAGAGAAAATGATGGTGTTCTCCTGGGGAAATTGGAGTGGGGAATAAGAAGAGAGGATAGAGGATAGGTTCAAGATGGCAGAGTTTGGGAGTGAACCATGAGGGTAAGCAATGAAAGAGATATCTTGACCTAGTTAACCTAGAGCAAGGGAAATCAACAGGAACCCACAAGTATATCCCCATATAAGATTCCTAGCCATGCTGGAGATAGTGTCTGAACTAGCATTCTGCTGTAGTCATATTGATGACTACCTAATTGTCATAGAACCTATATCCCATGACTGATGGAAGTATATGGGGACACCTGCAGCCAGGCACTTGGCTGAACTCCTGGAATTCAATTAAAGAGAGGGGAGAGGGAAGAAGACCGAGCAGGGAATCAAGACAACAATAAAGAAACCCACAGAGAAGGCTGACTCTAACTGATGGGAGCTCACAGAGTTTAAACTGACAGCGGGAGAGCCTGCATGGGACCAAACTAGACCATCTGAGTGATGGACACAGTTGTCCAGATCAATCTGTTTGTGAGAACCCTGGTAATGGGACAAGGAATCATTCTGGGTGTATGAACTTGCTTTTTAGAGTTCACAGCCTATAAGGAGATGTTTTACTCAGCCTTGATACAGGAAAAAGGTGCTGGTCCTGCACCAATTTGGTGTGCTAGTTGTGTTGGCTAATCAAGGAAGGCTTTAATCCCTTTGAGGAAGGGTAGGGAAAAGGTGGTGGATGTGGGGTAGGAGAAGAAGAGATATAGAGCCTTTTCACCAAGATGTCGCCGAAAGCAAAGAAGGAAGCTCCTGCCCCTCCCAAAGCCGAAGCCAAAGCAAAGGCCTTAAAAGCCAAGAAAGCAGTGCTGAAAGGTGTCCACAGCTACGAGAAAAAGAAGATCTGCACGTCACCCACTTTCCGGCGGCCCAAGACCCTTAGGCTCAGGAGGCAGCCCAAATACCCTCGAAAGAGCGCACCTAGTAGAAACAAGCTTGACCACTACGCCATCATCAAGTTCCCCCTGACCACTGAGTCAGCCAATTTGGTGTGCTAACTCAAAGACAGATAGAAGACAACAATACACTTGTGTTCATTGCGGATGTCAAGGCCAACAAGTACCAGATCAAACAGACTGTGAAGAAACTCTATGACATAGATGGTTTCAGTGCAGAATTCTACCGGACATTCATAGAAGAATTACTACCATTACTCCTCAAACTATTTCACACAGTAGAAACTGAAGGAATATTGTCAAATTCTTTTTATGAAGCCACAATCACCCTAATACCTAAGCCACTCAAAGACACAACAAAGAAGGAGAATTACAAATGAATTTCCTTCATGAATATTGATGCTAAAATTCCCAACAAAATTTTGGCAAACTGTATACAACAATACATATAAACAAATCATCCACCATGACCAAGTAGTCTTCAACTCAGAAATGCAGGGTTATTTTAACATATGAAAAACCTTAAACTTTATCCATCATTAAAACAAACTAAAGAAACAAAACCACATGATCATATCCTTAGATGCTGAAATAACCTTTGAAAGAATCCAGCAGTCCTTAATGACCTGCAGTCCAAAAAGCCCTGGAGAGATCAGGAATACAGGGAGAATACCAAAATATAATTAAGGCGATTTACAAGAAGCCGACAGCCAACGTCAATGTTAATGGAGAAAAACTCAAGGCAATCCCACTAAAATCAGGAACTAGACAAGGATGTCCTCTCTCCCCTTATATATTCAATATAGTCCTCAAAATTTTAGCTAAAGCAATAAGAGAACTAAAGGAGGTTAAGGGGATACAAATTGGAAAAGAAGAAGTGAAACTATCTCTATTTGCAGATGATATGATCTTATTCATAAGTGACACACAAAATTCTTCAAGGGAACTTCTATGGCTGATAAACACCTTCAGCAACATAACAGCTTACAAGATTAACTCAAAGAAATCAGTAGCCGTTCTATATACTAAAGATAAAAAGGCTGAAAAAGAAATAAGGGAAACATCACTCATATAATAGCTGTAAGTAGCATAAAATACCTTGGAGTAACTATAATAAAAGAAGAAACAGATCTATTTGACAAAAATTTTAAATCACTGAAGAAAAAAATTGAAGAGGATATCACAATGAAAAGCTCTCCCATGTCCTGGATAGATAGGATCAACATAGCAAAAATGACAGTTCTTCCAAAAGCAATCTACAGATTCAATGCACTGCCCATCAAAATCCCAACACAATATTTTTTGGATCTTGCAAGAACAATACTCAACTTCATTTGGAATAACAGGAAAGCCAGGATTGCCAAAGCAATTTTGCTCAAAAAAAGAACCTCAGGAGGCATCACCATCCCTGACTTCAAATTGTACTACAGAGCTACAGTAATAAAAACAGCCTGGTACTGGCATAAAAACAGAATTGTGGATCAATGGAATAGAATTGAGGATGCAGGCACTAACCCAAAAACCTTTGAACACCTGATCTTTGACAAAGAGGCTGAAAATATTCAATGGAAAAAAGATAGTATCTTTAACAAATGGTGTTGGCATAGCTGGAGGGTAGTGTGTAAAAACATGCAAATAGATCCAAGCCTGTCACCCTGCACAAAACTCTAGTGGATCAAATACCTCAACATAAAACCAGTGATGTCGAAATTGATAAAAATGAAAGTGGAAAATACACTTCTGCGAATTGGAATAGGTGACCACTTCCTAAATATAACACCAGTGGCACAGACATTAATATCAACAACAATCAATAAGTGGGATCTCCTGAAGCTGTGAAGCTTCTGTAAAGCTAAGGACACGGTCAATAGGACTAAATGACAGCCCACAGAATGGGAATAGATTTTCATCAACCCTACAAGTGATAGAGGACTGATCTCTAAAATATATAAAGAACTCAAAAATCTAGAGCCCAAAACCTTGAATAACCCAATCAAAAAATGGAGTTCGGAACTTAAAAGAGAATTCTCAGCAGAAGAATTACAATGGCTCAAAGGCACTTGAAAAAGTGCTCATCATCTTTAGCCATCAGAGAAATGCAAATCTAAACAACTTTGAGATACCACCTGACACCTGTCACATTGGCTAAGATAAAAGACACAGATTACAGCCTATGCTGGAGAGGGTTCAGAGCAAGGGGGACACTCCTCCATTGTTGGGAGTGTAAGCTTGTTCAGCCACTTTGGAATGTAGTATGGAGGTTTCTCAGAAAATTGAGAATCAATCTCCCCAAAGACCCAGCAATACCACTTCTGGATATATACCCTAAAGATGCACAGTCACACTCCAAAGGTATTAGCTCAACTATGTTCATAGCAGCGTTATTTGTAATAGCAAGAACCTGGAAACAACCTAGATGTCCCTCAACTGGAGAATGGATTAACAAACTGTGGTACATCTACACAATGGAGTACTACTCAGCAGTAAGAAAAAATGATATCCTAAAATTCACAAGCAAATGGATGGATTTGGAGAATATCATCCTGAGCGAGGTATCACAAACTCAGAAAGATAAGCAGGGGATGTACTCACTCATTAGTGGTCTCTAAACAAACAAACAAACAAGAAAAAGGCCAAGCATGCCCAAGCGGCAAATCACAATCACTGAACAGCTTGGGATCAGAAACACCCTGGACTGACCCTTCAGATCCCACTCCAACTATAGGAACACCTGACTCACTCTTGAGGGAGGGGGCACAAAACTGGATTTGCCAGGAGTGGAGACTGATCTAAGCATTATTGAGTCAGTGGGACCATAGGACTTTCTGCTCCCTGCCCAGGAAGGGGATGGGGAGTTGTGGAGAAGAAAAAAATGATCTGATGTGGCGGAAGAGGGAAGGGACCTTGAATAAGGATATACAAGGATGAAAAAGAAAAATTTCAGAGGGAAAGCTGAACACAAAGTAAATATATGTGTAGTAATCTTATTTGCATTATCACCCTTGAAAAGTCATACTTATCATTTCTATCTTCTTCATAGTTATTGTTAACTTATCAGCATTTTAAATTCATTTTACTGTTTTTCTTGATAAATACAAAATAAATAAAGAAGAAAAAAAAAGGAAAAAACATAAAAAAAGCTTTTAAAAGTTACAAAGCCAGTGAAACCATGATATTAATCATAGTATTTCTTTTTTCTTTTTTAAAATTTATATATATATTATTTGGTGTATTTTATTATTTTATTTTTTATTATGAATAAAGTCATATTTTTTATCTGTGTATATCCTTGTTCAAGCTTCCTTACTCTCCTACCGCTTCCAGTCACTCTCTATTCTCCACATCTCTCTATATCTTCCTGAGCTAGAGCAGGAGGTCCCAAGGTCTCAATATGGCTTAGTTCAGCATCCACTCCTGGCAGATCAAGACTGGGTCAGGTGTTTCTCTGAAGGGAGTGGGATACAAGGTGCCTGTCCAAGGTGTTTCAGATCCCAGGCTCTTTAGGTTTGAGTTTTGCAGCTTGGACATTCTTTGCTTTTTGGCTTTTTGTCTAGAGTCCACTAATGAGTGAATACATCCCCTGCTTATCTTTCTGGGTTTGTAATACCTCGCTCAGGTGTTAGGTGGTATCTTAAAGCTGTTTTGATTTGCATTTCTCTGATGGCTAAAGATGATGAGCACTTTTTCAGGTGCCTTTCAGCCATTCATAGTTCCTCTGCTGAGAATTCCCTTTTTAGATCTGTACCCCATTTTTTGATTGGGTTAGTGTTAGGATTAGGGTTAGGGTTAGGGTTAGTTACATTGCTGAAGGTGTTTATCAGCTGTAGCAGTTCCTTGGAAGAGTTTTGTGGGTCACTTATGTATACAATCATATCATCTGCAAATAGAGATAGCTTCACTTCTTCTTTTCCAATTTGTATCCCCTTAATCTCTTTTCGTTCCCTTATTACTTTAGCTAAAACTTGGAGAACTATATTGAATAGAAAAAGGGAGAGAGGACATCCTTGTCTAGTTCCTGACTTTAGTGGGATTGCTTTGAGTTTTTCTCCATTAAGTTTGATACTGGCTGTCGACTTCTTGTATATTGCCTTTATTATATTTAGGTATTCTGCTTGTATTCCTGATCTCTCCAGGGCTTTAATCATAAAGGAGTGTTGGATTTTGTCAAAGGTTTTTTCCGCATCTAAGGATATGATCATGTGGTTTTGTTCCTTTAGTTTGTTTATATGATGGATAACATTTACAGTTTTTCCGTATGTTAAACCAGCCCTGCATTTCTGGGATGAAGCCTACTTGGTCGTGGTGGATGATATCTTTTATACATTGTTGTATACGGTTTGCCAAAATTTTGTTGGGAATTTTCGCATCAATATTCATGAGGGAAATTGGTCTGTAATTCTCCTTCTTTGTTGTGTCTTTGAGTGGCTTAGGTATTAGGGTGATTGTGGCCTCATAAAAGGAATTTGGCAATATTCCTTCAGTTTCTACTGTGTGAAATAGTTTGAGGAGTAACGGTAGTAATTCTTCTTTGAATGTCTGGTAGAATTCAGCACTGAAACCATATGGACCAGGGCTTTTATTTTTGGGGAGGTTTTTAATGACAGCTTCAATTTCCTTAAGGGTTATAGGCCTGTTTAGGTAATTAGTCTGATCTTCATTTAATTTTGGTAGATGGTACCTGTCCAGGAACCTGTCCATTTCTTCTAGGTTTTCCATTTTTGTGGAATACAGATTTTCAAAATATGATCTGATAATTCTCTGTATTTCCTGGGAGTGTGTTGTTATGTCTGCCTTTTCATTTCTGATTTTGTTGATTTGAACACTCTCTGTTTTTTCGTTAGTTTGGCTAAGGGCTTATCTATCTTGTTAACTTTCTCAAAGAACCAACTCTTAGGTTTGTTGATTCTTTGTATTGTTCTTTTTGTTACTATTGTATTGATTTCAGCTCTAAATTTGATTATTTCCTGCCATCTACTCCTTCTAAGTGAATTCGCTTCTAATTGTTCTAAGGCTTTCAGCTGAGCTGTTAAGTCTCTAGTGTGGGATTTCTCTAGGTTTTTCATATGTGCATCTAGCACTATGAATTTTCCTCTTAAGACTGCTTTCATTGTGTCCCACAAGATTGGGTACATTGTAGATTCATTTTCATTGAATTCTAGGAAGACTTTGATTTCTTTCTTAATTTCTTCCTTGACCCAGAGATGGTTCAGAAGCTGAGTGATGTTTAGTTTCCATGAGTTGGAAGGCTTTCTTTGGGTTTTGATGTTGTTGAACTCTAACTTTAGGTCCTGGTGGTCCAATATGTTACAAAGGATTATTTTCATTTTTTTTGTATCTGTTGATATTTGCTTTATGACCAATTATGTGGTCAATTTTGGAGAAAGTTCCATGAGGAGCTGGGAAATATGTATATTCCTTTGCCTTTGGGTGGAAGCTTCTGTAGATATCTAGTAAATCCATTTTCATCATAACCTCTTTTAGACTCCTTATTTCTCTGTTGACTCTGTCTGGTTGATCTATCCAGGGTTCAAAGTGGGGTATTGAAGTCTCCCACTATTAGGGTGTAAGAATTGATGTGGGATTCGAGCTTTAGCAGTGTTTCTTTTACATAAGTAGGTGCCCTTATATTAGGGGCATAAATATTTAAGATTGAAATCTCCTCTTGACCAATTTTTCCTGTGATGAATAAGTAGTGACCATCTTGGTCCCTTTTAATTGCTTTTAGCTT